>JAWNNL010000458.1:0-26306 GCA_035045005.1 Liodrosophila aerea | reverse complement strand
CTGGGAACCCAATATATGCGCAACTCCTCCTCGAGGCGCCTCGCAGCCAAGGAGCGCCTCCCTGCTCACTCTCTGTGCAATTTTGTTTTCTTGAGATGGTATCCGATAGCATGGCCCTTATCGCTGCTCGGCTGCCTTGCAACGTAGATATTTATATTTGAGTATTTCTCTACTCGTGGTTAGTGCTAGTTCAAGCTGCTTTCCCTTATCGCTGAAGACCCTCCGCTTGGACTAATGCCGACATAGCATCCGGTAGTTTGTATGAGTGCCTTTGGTTGAGTTCCGCACTCACAGACTCCTGCACCCACACCTGCGGCTCACCTTAGAGCCGTCTGTAAATATGTGCGCTGTCTTAACGCTTCAGTTTTAGGGCCCAGTTGCCGAGCTAGTGCATCTGCTTCCATAAGTACCCCTTATTTCCCGCTTGCAGACACGTTATAGGCACTATGTAGTTTGTTGTTGTCACAGCTTCTCTTCCTGGCAACGCTGTGTCCGTAACCTCGTAGAGACCTATAACTGTCTGCTTGGCACAAAGGCGCTGCGCCGTCTTCCAACGCTCTGCAGTTGCACAGACGTGTTCCAGGGGGGTCGAAGGATCTAGAATAGTTTCTAAGGCTTTCTCAGTCGGAGTCGTTCTCAGCGCCCCTGTGATGCAGAACCAGCGCCTGCCACTGACACGTCTCTCTAATGCCTTAAGGTATGTAGATCTCTTAGTCGCCGGCCACCAGACGTGTGATCTGCCGTAGAGTACGTACTGGCCGCACTACTGCTATGTATGTCCAGTGCATGAGAGAGGGTGACAGCCCCCATGTGCTCCCCAGCATCTGTTTAGATGCGTAGAGTGCACATGCTAGCCCTATTAACCCTCTCTTTCTACATTGAGTTTCCATGACAGCTTGCTGTCCAGTACTACGCGCAGGTATCTAGCGCTGGTTGTCGGAGCAAGACTTGTTTCGTTTAGCTTTGGGGCAGTCCACCTGGGCACCTTGTACCTCCTGGTAAAGGAGTCATGAGGTCCGTCTTGCCGGCAATTCGATACTTTGTCCGGCTGCTAAGGCCCCTACTCCATTATCTACTTGTTTCAGTGTGGACTCCATTAGGGAACTTAAAGTATGACTGGCATTTCCCCGTATGCATGACGATGGCTATGTCGTCCGCATAGGCAACTATTTTGGGTGCCTTGCCTATGAATTGACGTAGGCTCCTGTTGACAACCACATTCATAGTAGTGGCGACACACACTACCGCCTTGCGGCGTGCCTTCTTCGCGCTTCTCTTGCGTCTGTGTCTCTTCCGAATTCAGCATGTATTTTCCTCTCTCTTTCAGTTAGATTGGCAATCCATAGTTCTACTGACTGGTCGCTGCATTGGTAGCCTCTGAGGCCTTCCATCTTATTGCTGCGGTGCTAACGTAGCCTTGAAGGCTGATATGTCTAGAAACGCTCCGAGGGCCGTAGTCCTTAGACTCTAGAGCCTTCTCGATGGTGGCTACCAGTGCGTGTAGCGCTGTCTCTGTTGATTTTCCTTTTGAGTATCCATGCTGGTTGATCTCTACAATTGGGCAGTTGTTGGCTGCCCTGTATGTGGAGGTCTAGCAGCTTTTCCAAAGTTTTTAGAGCAGAAATGAGATGTTAGCTACATCGGTCTGTAGTCATTGGGGTAAGCGTGACTTGTCTTTCCTGCTTCTTGGCAGGAATATCACCTTCGCTATCCTCCATGCTACTGGCACATAGCTCCATCTTAGACATCCTCTGATATCTACCTTGAGCCAAGGACTAACCTCTCATTAGGTCTTTGTAGCATGGCTGGGAATATTCCATCTGGTCCTGGTGATTTGTAACCATCGAAGGATGATATTGCCCACCTTATTTTTTCTTTTGCTGATTATGTCTTCGGGGACATATTTCCTGTGTATGTCTGTATTTCGATCTTTGTTAACTGTGCGCAGTCTGGGAAATGCGCTTTTGATAACATGTTCAGAGCATGTCTGCACCGTCCCGGGCCACAGGTGCCATTCTCCTCACGCAGCAAGCTTTGTGTGGCTGGCCGCTTTGATATTCAGCTTCCCTAGCCTGGCGGTGTCAGTAACTCTCTCGATTTTCGAGCAGAAGGCTCTCCAGGAGCTTCTTTACTTTTACTTGTGTCATTATACTTATAGGACTTTAGTCTTGTCCTTATATTCCTCCCAGGATTCTTCCGTGTCCGCTGAGCTTTGCTGAGCTTGAAGAATTCCTTCAGGTCTTTCTCTGGGTTGACAGTTCTAAGGTCCACCAGGGTGGCTTAGCTTTTCTCCCTCCTCGAGAAACTGGCATGCTGCCTTGTATGATTTGTTGAGATTTCTGTAAATAACTCTCAGGGAGTTCTCTAAATCTTCAACGGATTTAATTGCTTGGGTTTACTGGGAAGAGACCCTTCTAGTAGACTATCGAACCTCGCCCAGTTGGTGTTCCGGGGATTACGATATGTCTTAATTGGTTCTTTCCAGTTCGTCTCTATGTTGAATCTTATATATTTGTGATCAGAAAACGATGGCTCGTCTGAGACTCGCCATCTGTGTACCTTCACCAGGTTGGTGGTCGCTAGCGTTAGGTCAAGGACGTTAGAGGAGGTAGGGCCTATGTAGATGAATTCCCTCCCCGTGTTCTTAATTTCTATGCTAGTTTGTAGTAAAAACGTTAGAAGAGACTCACCTCTGTCATTGGTGTTAGGACCTCCCCACGCTACATGGCTGTGCGTTGGCATCTGTCCCCGATCACTACTGCCAGTTTTCTCTGCGGAAACCTCGAGACTCACTCGAGTAAATTACTCAGTTCTTCTGGCTGGTGCCGGTCTGTAATGTGCCATATAGCGCAGGAAGCCAAGAGCAGTGCCCCGCTTCCCTCCTTCTATGGCCACTACCGTGAGGTCATCCGTACTGTAATGAGGAAGTAAGTAAGTGCAGATGCCTTTCCTTGACAGAATGGCTGTTCTTGTTCTACTTACAGTTGTAGGGTACAATAGATTGTAGTTAGGTGACCTTAGCCCGGAAACCTTGTTCCCCGATGTTATCCAGGGCTCCTGGACTCAGGGCCACATCGATGTCGCCTTCCCCGAGGCGTAGAAGGTGCTCCGTAGACGCCGCCTTCGCCTTATGCAGGTTCATCTGGACTATCTTCAGCTGCATGACTGCAGGATGGTCCATCAACCTCCATGGCGACTTTGTTGGCCGTCTTTAAGCATAGGCCTTCGGTGGATCGATTATGGCATCAAGGCCTAAGTCCTTTTCCACCTCGCCCGCTTCCAGCGTGTTGGTGTTCTCGTCTTTCGGGTGGCGTTTCTTAAGCCGCAGGTGCACCACCCCGCAGCCCCACGCCACTTCCTGAACTTGGGTATAGCAGATCTTCTGCCTCCTTATCGATTTGGAGGATGTACTGCCTGTCCTCCATCGCTTGTTGGCGTCGGCTGGACGTGCAGATCCTCCAGTCACCCTGTCGGAATCTCCGGGTTTTGCCTCTGTAGGAGCTTTAGGGCTGTTTCGGGTTCCATTGCCTCGGGATGAACACTTTGGCTTTAGGCAGCGACGGGATATTGTCCCTGTCAACTACCTCCAACTGATCTCCTTCCCACAGCCCTTGGATCGTTGAGATCGATCCCTTCATCCACTCTAGTGTCGGATTAGTCCGTACAGCGGAGTAGCTTGACCCGTCGAGCCATCCTGCTCCGTCAAAAGCGGGCATAGATGTGCTCGGGTCAGCTAGTCTCTCCAGCATAGAGTCTATCAGCCTTTTCTCGACCAGTTTCCACTGCGAGAAGTGTCATCTCTGGCCGTTCGGTCCGTTGCGGTCTATGAGGGCTACGGTCAGATGCCGTTTTGCCACTTCACTTGCGCTACCCCTGAGTCCAGCTTTCGCACCTTGGCTTTGCTCACCTCCTTTGCAAGGGATTTCAGTTTACCTCGGTCTTGTTGAGGGAGCGCCCGCCATAGCGCTCTCAGCTGAACGTTGCCTCCTTGCTTTTACTGAAGCACTTTCTTCCGCCTGTTCGGCTACTTCAGGTGTAGATTGCAGGTAGGGTTTCCTTGCTTGCAAGGTATCTTCCTGTGCCCTCAACTGCTCTTTGCCCAGTTTGATCCTCTCAACCTCCTTGGGAGTGGGATTGATTTTTGTTGCCCAGTCTTTTCTAGGATGCCCAAGCGCGGCCCATATGGCCTCTCGCCTTCATTCCCTCTGTGTTTGAACCCCGCTTGGTTTTGGGTTTGTCAGCTTGATTCTGTACTATTACCCGCCAGCCTTGGGGAAACTGCGCAGGCCTCTCCCTCCTCCGCTGCGCTGACTGTTAGCGTACTGATCCAGATCCGAATCTAAATATTCGGTATCTCAGGTTCCGCTAGATTTGTGTTTTGGCAGTAGCCTTGCAACCGGGCTGGCCTGTCCCGCCGGCCCGGAGGCTGTGACCGCTGGGCCACACGCACCCAGGAAGCCTCGTCGTGCCCGCCGGTGGTAGCGGTCGCGCTTTCCACCGACGTTCGGGCTCGATATCCCGACCCCGGGTTTTGGTTTATGTTGTTTTCCATCTGGGGTTCTTTGATACCTTCTTCTGTCGGGCGCGATCAAACCTTATCCGTTTATGCCTACGGCCTAGGCACCTACAGCCACGGTTCCGATTGCCCCAGTCCCGTCAGATGTACCAACGGGAACGGTAGATCAGATCCTTAGCTAGGCACTCCGTGTGCCCCCTGAGCATACACGCGGCGCCGGACACAGAGTGCCCGTTGCCCAGCCGGCACCCTCGCTGGAGGGTTCCTAGCTGGTCCATTTGTGTATTATCTATTGATAATAAGTAAATTTTATAAGGGGGTATTTACAAGAGGTTTTACATTTATGGGGAATATTTACAAGGTAGTATTTACAGGGGAGTAATTGTCACCACTCACTAGATGGCCTAAAGGGCAGGTCTGAGAGGGTGGTGTCTTTTTAAGACGTCTGACGTGGAGAGTGCTCTGTTCCAGCAGGTTGATTGCAAGCTGGTTACAGTGGGGTGTCGAGTCTTTGGATGTACTTATAGCTGAATTTGGCAATCTCTGCACTAAACCGTCTTGGCATTCGTAGGTCCTTGTGGAGCGTGTGATTCCTGACGTAGAATGGGGCGTTGGTGAATTCCGAAACAAGGCTTTATTTTGAAACCTTTTGAAGGATGTCAATGTTGGAGTTCGATGCTGTTCCCCAGCAGTTCTTCGGCATCCCGTAGGTCCAGACGGAGAAAGTTTGAGTATGGCCTTGTACAAGAGAACTTTGTTTTCGAGGCTCAGTTGTGATTTGTATCCAAGCAGCCATCTCATTTTGTCTGATTTTCAGGTTGAGTTGCCTCCTCTTGGCTTGGATGCGTGCTGACCAAAGCTGAGCCGTCTGAATCCACTGGTCAGGCCAAGGTACTTTATCTTGCCGTTTCTGTTGGTAGGGCGTAGCTCGCTCAACCTGAACCGGCAGGGACATGTTCTAGGCCTTGCGGCAAACGCTGATGTGAGCAGATTTGTCTCGTTGACCACGATGTTCCACCTTTTTAGCCAGGGTTCTAGCAGTGATAGAGCTGCGCTTGAAGGAGTAGCATGAGGCTTCAGCATAAAGTCTCGGGACGCTGCCAAGAAATCTGGTCCCTCGTCAGCATAGGTGGCAATAAGTGACGCTCCGTCTCTCGGCAAGATCGGGAGGTCAGCTGTGAAGAGAGCGTGTAGAGGACCGGCCCCAGCACACGACCCTGAGGTACTCCGGCATCCATTTTGGTGGATGTCCGACTCCGCCCAGGTCCGCATCTACCATAGAATAGGCTATTCTATGTAAGATGCGACTGGGCGGAGTCGGACATCCACCAAATCAATGCAGGAGTACCTCAGGGTAGTGTGCTGGGGCCGGTCCTCTACACGCTCTTCACAGCTGACCTCCCGATCTTGCAGAGAGACGACGTCACTATTGCCACCTATGCTGACGGCACAGATTTCTTGGCAACATCCCAAGACTATGCTGAAGCCTCAGTCATCCTTCAAGCGCAGCTCTTCCTACTAGAACCCTGGCTAAAAAGGTGGAACATCGTGGTCAACGAGACAAAATCTGCTCACATCACGTTTGCCACAAGGCCTAAAACATGTCCTCCGGTTCATTTAAGCGGCAACACCCTACCAACAGAAATGGCAATAAAGTACCTTGGCCTAACCATGGATAGACGGCTCACTTGGTCAGCACACATCCAAGCCAAGAGGAGGCAACTCAACCTGAAAATCAGACAAATGAGATGGCTGCTTGGATACAAATCACAACTGAGCCTCGAAAACAAAGTTCTCTTGTACAAGGCCATACTCAAACCTGTCTGGACCTACGGGATCCAACTCTGGGGAACAGCATCGAACTCCAACATTGACATCCTTCAAAGGTTTCAAAATAAAGCCTTGTTTCGAATCACCAACGCCCCATTCTACGTCAGGAATCACACGCTCCACAAGGACCTACGAATGCCAACGGTTTCTGCAGAGATTGCCAAATTCAGCCATAAGTACATCCAAAGACTCGACACCCACTGTAACCAGCTTGCAATCAACCTGCTGGACAACAGTCTCCACGTCAGACGTCTTAAAAGACACCACCCTCTAGACCTGCCCTTTAGGCCATCTAGTGAGTGATGACAATTACTCCCCTGTAAATACTACCTTGTAAATATTCCCCATAAATGTAAAACCTCTTGTAAATACCCCCTTATAAAATTTACTTATTATCAATAGATAATACACAAATCCTACAGCTGAACCCTCCACGAGGGTGCCGGCTGGGCAATGGGCACTTCTGAGTCCCGCGCGTATGCTCAGGGGCACCGGAGTGCCTAGCTAAGGATCTAATATACCATTCCCGTTGGTACACTGACGGGACTGGGGTATTGGAACCATGGCTGTAGGTGCCTGGCCGTAGGCATAAACGGATAAGGGTTGATCGCCCCGACAGAAGAAGGTATCAAAGAACCCCAGATGGAAAATAACATAAACCAAACCCGGGTCGGGATATCGACCCAAACGTCGGTGGAAAGCGTGACTGCTACCACCGGCGGGCACGACGAGGCTTCCTCGGTGCGTGTCGCCAGCGGTCACACCTCCGGGCCGGCGGGAGCAGGCCAGCCCGGTTGCAAGGCTACTGCCAAAACACAAATCTAGCGGAACCTAGATACCGAATATTTAGATTCGGATCTAGATAGTACGCTAACAATCAGCGCAGCAGAGGAGGAGAGGCTGCTAAGTTCCCCGAAGGCGGCGGGTAATAGTCAGAATCAAGCTGACAAACCCAAAACCAAGCGGGGTTCAAACACAGAGGGAATGAAGGCGAGAGGCCGTTATAGGGCCGCGCTTGGCATCCTAGAAAGACTGGACAAAAAAATCGATCCCACTCCCAAGGAGGTTGAGAGGATCAAATGGGCGAAAGAGGTTGAGAGCAGCAGGAAGTACCTTGCAAGCAAGGAAACCCTACTGCAATCTACACCTGAAGTAGCCAAACAGGCGGAAGAAAGTGCTTCAGTAAAAGCAAGGAGGCAACGTTCAGCTGAGAGCGCTATGGCGGGCACTCCCTCAGACAAGAGACCGAGGTCAAACTCGAAATCCCTTGCAAAGGAGGTGAGCAAAGCCAAGGTGCGAAAGCTGGACTCAGGTAGCGCAAGTGAAGTGGCAAAACGGCATCTGACCGTAGCCCTCATAGACCGCAACGACCCGAACGGCCAGATGACACTCTCGCAGTGGAAACTGGTCGAGAAAAGGCTGATAGACTCTATGGTGGAGAGACTAGCTGACCCGAGCGCATCTTTGCCCGCTTTTGACGGAGCAGGATGGCTCGACGGGGTCAAGCTACTCCGCTGTACAGATAATCCGACACTAGAGTGGATAAAGGGATCGATCTCAACGATCCAAGGGCTGTGGGAAGGAGATCAGTTGGAGGTAGTTGACAGGGACAATATCCCGTCGCTGCCTAAAGCCAAAGTGTTCATCCCGAGGGCGATGGAACCCGAAACAGCCCTAAAGCTCCTACAGAGGCAAAACCCGGAGATTCCGACAGGTGACTGGAGGATACTGCACGTCCAGCCGACGCCAACGAGCGATGGAGGACAGCAGTACATCCTCCAAATCAATAAGGAGGCAGAAGATCTGCTATACCCCAAGTTCGGGAAGATGGCGTGGGGCTGCGGGGTGGTGCACCTGCGGCTTAAGAAATGCCACCCGAAAGACGAGAACACCAACACGCTGGAAGCGGGCGAGGTGGAAAAGGACTTAGGCCTTGATGCCATAATCGAGTCCACCGAAGGCCTAAGCTTAAAGACGGCCAACAAAGTCGCCAAGGAGGTTGATGGACCATCCTGCAGTCATGCAGCTAAAGATAGTCCAGATAAACCTGCATAAGGCGAAGGCGGCGTCTACGGAGCACCTTCTACGCCTCGGGGAAGGCGACATCGATGTGGCCCTAGTCCAGGAGCCCTGGATAGCGTCGGGAAACAAGGTTTCCGGGCTAAGGTCACCTAACTACAATCTATTGTACCCTACAACTGTAAGTAGAACAAGAACAGCCATTCTGTCAAGGAAAGGCATCTGCACTTACTTACTTCCTCATTACAGTACGGATGACCTCACGGTAGTGGCCATAGAAGGAGGGAAGCAGGGGCAGCTGCTCTTGGCTTCCTGCTATATGGCACATTACAGACCGGCACCACCAGAAGAACTGAGTAATTTACTCGAGTAAGTACTCGAGGCCTCCGCAGAGAGAAAACTGGCAGTAGTGATCGGGACAGATGCCAACGCACACCATGTAGCGTGGGGAGGTCCTGACACCAATGACAGAGGTGAGTCTCTTCTAACGTTTTTACTACAAACTAGCGTAGAAATTAAGAACACGGGGAGGGAATTCATCTACATAGGCCCTACCTCCTCTAACGTCCTTGACCTAACGCTAGCGACCACCAACCTGGTGAAGGTCACAGAATGGCGAGTCTCAGACGAGCCATCGTTTTCTGATAACAAATATATAAGATTCAACATAGAGACGAACTGGAAAGAACCAATTAAGACATATCATAATCCCCGGAACACCAACTGGGCGAGGTTCGATAGTCTGCTAGAAGGGTCTCTTCCCAGTAAACCCAAGCACATTAAATCCGTTGAAGATTTAGAAAACTCCCTGAGAGTTATTTACAGAAATCTCAACAAATCATACAAGGCAGCATGCCCAGTTTCTCGAGGAGGGAGAAAAGCTAAGCCACCCTGGTGGACCTTAGAACTGTCAACCCAGAGAAAAGACCTGAAGGAATTCTTCAAGCTAGCAAAGCTAGCGGACACGGAAGAATCCTGGGAGGAATATAAGGACAGACTAAAGTCCTATAAGTATAATTTACGTAAAAGTAAAAGAGACTCCTGGAGAGCCTTCTGCTCGAAAATTGAGAGAGTTACTGACACCGCCAGGCTAAGGAAGGTAATATCAAAGCGGCCAGCCACACAAAGCTTGCTGCGTGAGGAGAATGGCACCTGGGCCCGGGACGGTGCAGACATGCTCTGAACATGCTATTAAAAGCGCATTTCCCAGACTGCGCACAAGTTAACAAAGATCCGAAAGATCAGACATACACAGGAAAAGATGTCCCCGAAGACATAATAACAAAAGAAAAAATAAGGTGGGCAATATCATCCTTCGATGGTTACAAATCACCAGGACCAGATGGAATATTCCCAGCCATGCTACAAAGACCTAATGAGAGGTTAGTACCTTGGCTCAAGGAAATATACAAGGGATGTCTAAGATGGAGCTATGTGCCAGTAGCATGGAGGATAGCGAAGGTGATATTCCTGCCAAAAGCAGGAAAGACAAGTCACGCTTACCCCAATGACTACAGACCAATTAGCTTAACATCATTTCTATTAAAAACTTTGGAAAAGCTGCTAGACCTCCACATACGGGCAGCCAACAACTGCCCAATTGTAGAGATCAACCAGCATGCATACTCAAAAGGAAAATCAACAGAGACAGCGCTACACTCACTGGTAGCCACCATCGAGAAGGCTCTAGAGTCTAAGGACTACGCCCTCGGAGCGTTTCTAGACATATCAGGAGCCTTCAACAATGTTAACACCGCAGCAATAATGGAAGGCCTCAGAGCTACCAATGCAGCGACCGTCGTAAAACTATGGATTGCCAATCTACTGAAGAGTAGGAAAATACATGCTGAATTCGGAAGAGACACAGACCAAAGAGAAGCGCGAAGAGGCACGCCGCAAGGCGGTGTATTGTCGCCACTACTATGGAATCTGGTTGTCAACAAAATCCTACGTCAATTCAAAGGCAAGGCACCCAAAATAGTTGCCTATGCGGACGACATAGCCATCGTCATTACGGGGAAATGCCATCATACTTTAAGTTCCCTGATGGAGTCCACACTGAAAGAGATAATGGAGTGGGCCTTAGCAGCCGGACAAAGTATCAATTCAGGCAAGACGGACCTCATCCTCTTTACCAGGAGGTACAAGGTGCCCAGGTGGACTGCCCCAAAGCTAAACGAAACAAGTCTAGTTCCGACAACCAGCGCTAGATATCTTGGCATAGTACTGGACAGCAAGCTGTCATGGAAACTCAATGTAGAAGAGAGGGTTAAGAAGGCTACATGTGCACTCTACGCATCTAAACAGATGCTGGGGAGCACATGGGGGCTGTCACCCTCTCTCATGCACTGGACATACATAGCAGTAGTGCGGCCAATACTACTCTACGGCATCTTAGTCTGGTGGCCGGCGACTAAGAAATCTACATACCTTAAGGCATTAGAGAGAGTTCAGCGGCAGGCGCTGGTCTGCATCACAGGGGCGCTGAGAACGACTCCGACTAAAGCCTTAGAAACTATTCTAAATATCGACCCCCTGGACACGTATGTACAACTGCAAGCGTGGAAAACGGCTCAGCGCCTTTCTGCCACAAACAGTATGGTTCTACAAGGTTACGGACACAGCGTTGCCGGAAGAGAAGCTGTGACAACAACAGACTACATAGTACCTATAACGTGTTTCAAGCGGAAAATAAAGGTACTTATGGAAGCAGATAGCTGGCAACAGGGCCTAAAACTGAAGCGTAAGACAGCGCACATATTTACAGACGGCTCTAAGATGGCCGCAGGTGTGGGTGCAGGAGTATATAGTGCGGAACTCAACCAAAGGCACTCATACAAACTACCGGATCTATGCAGCATATTCCAAGCGGAGGTCTTCGCGATAGGGAAAGCAGCTGAACTAGCACTAACCACGAGTAGAAAATACTCAAATATAAATATCTACGTTGACAGTCAAGCAGCGATAAGGGCCATGCTATCGGATACCATCTCAAGCAAAATTGCACAAGTGAGCAGGGAGGCACTATTTGCACTAGGCGCCTCCAAGAAGGTGCGCATATATTGGGTTCCCAGCCACTGCATGGTAGGAATCCATGCGAAACGAATGGGACTAACAGTCAATGATGACTGTAGGAAGTGCTTAACGCAGGGTAAGGCAGAAACGCTGCAACACATTCTATGCGAATGCCCAGCGCTGATGAGGTCGCGCGTGAGGCACCTAGGGAGCCCAACGTATACCTCACTGCATGAGGTATCAAGGATACCACTCAACAACATAATTACATTCTTCAAGTCGGCGGGTCTACCGACGTAGACCTAACGCGTGGGTACTAACCAAAACCGGTATCACAATGGACCATTAGGTCTATGTGAGGGGCACGATCCCATCCGGAGTTACCTAACCTAACCTAATAGATAGATTGTAAATAAACAGAAAGAAAGAAAAAAAAAAAATCACTGTAAAAAAATTGGTCATATAAAGAAAGATTGCTTCATTTTTAAAAAGTATCAAAATCAAAATAATTATAATAACAATAACAAGTATAATACAAACAATGAAAGTGGAAAGCAAGCACAGTCGGCTACTGCACAATCCAATAATGGTTTTGCTTTTATGCTCAAAAGAAAAATTAACACAACAAATAAAAGTTCGTGCAGTATTTCGTTTATATTGGACTCGGGTGCATCGGATCACATGGTAAATGATAACAAACTTTTACTTAACTGCACTGAGTTGGAACAACCAATTGAAATCGCCATTGCCAAATGCGATGAATACATACATGCAACAGCTAAGGGTATTATGGTGGTCCAGAGTGACTGTCAATCAAAGATCACTCTTGAGAACGTATTGTTCTGCGAGCATATAAGACAAAATTTACTTTCGGTCAAGAAAATGCAAGATGCTGGCATGGAAATTGTATTTTCGGCAGGAGGTGTTAAAGTTTCTAAAAGTGGCCATACAGTTTTTGAAGGTATGTACTCTTATAATGTTCCTTTAATACACTTTAAAATAAGTCAACGAGCTTACAGTACTAATGCAAATAATTTTAATATGTTTAAATTGTGGCATGATAGATTGGAACATATTAGTAGTATTGAAGATTCAAATTTACTAAAAAAAAAACTCGGAAAGCTACAGTCGGACGCAACCGACGGTAAGAGACCCTGTACTTCGATTTGCCTTGGAAGTCGATAACAGCAGCAACATACTATATGATCATACTCACATACACATATACATTCACTTATACATACACACATACACACAAACACTTATACATACAATTATTCGCTCAAATACAAACAATAACCAATACTCATACATACTTTCATACACACAATCAAAAATCACGCATACGCCTCCCTACTACAGAAAATTATTTGTCCAATATCTCCGGTGTTTATGATCCGATTCGGCTGCAAATCGCAACAAACATTCAGAGCATCTAAAGCTTTATTCCTGCAAAGAAGGAATCCAGTGACTTTAAAACTTTACATGTTGGGAATACTTTTGCAAATTTGAGGGGGAGGGGGATACCTTTTCAAACATTTGAAATAAACTTGAGCTGCCTATGTAATACACGAACCTAACAAAAAAAGAATTAAGTCTCTAGCTCTTATAGTTTCCGAGATCTAGGTGTTCATACAGACAGACAGACGGACAGACAGACGGACAGACAGACAGGGCTATATCGACTCAGCTCGTCGTCCTGATCAAGAATATATATACTTTATGGGGTCTGCCACGCCTCCTTCTGCCTGATACACACAAATGTCATTTGCACAATCTTAATAGACCCTTTTGTACTTTTTTAAAGTACAGGGTCTAAATATAACATTTAATAGTTCTGTGTGTGAAGCTTGTGTTAATGGAAAACAAGCTAGATTACAATTTGCTAAATTTAAAAATAAAGAATATATTAAAAGACTTTTGTTTATAATACACTCTGACGTTTGTGGTCCAATTACACCCACAACAATAGATGGTAAGCACTACTACGTCGTATTTATCGATCAGTTTACTCATTATTGTGTTACATATTTAATGTCTCACAAGTCTGATGTCTTCTATTTTTTTAAGGATTTTGTTGCGAAAAGTGAAGGTTTTTTTAATCTTAAAGTCATAAATTTGTATATTGACAATGGCAGAAAATACCTTTTAAACGAAATGCGTAGTTATTGTGTTGAAAAGGGAATTAGTTATCATTTAACAGTTCCACATACGCCACAGTTAAATAGTGTGGCTGAACGTATGATTAAGACAATAACAGAAAAGGCTCGTGCCATGATAAGTGGATCAAAATTGGAAAAATATTTTTGGGGTGAAGCTGTATTAACAGCTAGCTACCTAATTAATAGAAGCCCAACTAATGCGTTAGCTAACAAGAAAAAAAACTCCCTACGAAATGTGACATAGACGAAAACCAATTTTGAAGTATTTAAAAGTGTTCGGCTCTACAGTATACATCCATAATAAAACAAAAAAACTCGGAAAGCTACAGTCGGATTCAACCGACAGTAGGAGACCCTGGTACTTTCCTTCGCGCACACACACACACACTAACAAACACTCACACATGCACACATATCGTAAAGTCGCACGCAACCACACAAACGCTCGCGTTGCTCCCCCCTTACCTAGTACAGGGAATTGATTCTTGAATATCTCCGGTGTTTATTATCCGCTTGAGCCACAATTCACAGCACAGATAAAGATTATCATAAGATTATTGTATGCCAAAGCACAAGTTTGTACCTTTAAAATTGTGGGTGTGGCAGTTTTTCGCGGTTTTTGGGGAAGGGAGGGGAGGTATCAAAAATCTAAAACAAACTTGATCTGCTTGCACTATAGGGGCATCTAACTGCCAAATATGATGTCTCTAGCTCTTACAGTTTCCGAGATCTAGGTGTTCATACGGACGGACAGACGGACGGACAGACGGACGGACAGACGGACATGGCTAGATCGACTCAGCTCGTCGTCCTGATCAAGAATATATATACTTTTTGGGGTCTGCCACGCCTCCTTCTGCCTGTTACATACATTTCGGGCTTGCACAATCTTAATAGACCCTTATGTACTTTTTTAAAGTACAGGGTCTAAAAAACTCGGAAAGCTACAGTCGGATTCAACCGACAGTAGGAGACCCTGTACTTCGATTTGCCTTGGGAGTCGATAACAGCAGCAGCATATATGAACATACTCACATACACATACACATGCACTTATACATACACATATACACAGAAACACTTATACATACAATTATTCGTTTAAATACAAACAATAACCAATACTCATACATACTTTCACACACACAATCAAAAATCACGCATACGCCTCCCTACTACAGAAAATTATTTGTCCAATATCTCCGGTGTTTATGATCCGATTCGGCTGCAAATCGCAACAAACATTCAGAGCATCTAAAGCTTTATTCATGCAAAGAAGGAATCCAGTGACTTTAAAACTTTACATGTTGGGAATACTTTTGCAAATTTGAGGGGGAGGGGGATACCTTTTCAAACATTTGAAATAAACTTGAGCTGCCTATGTAATACACGAACCTAAAAAAAAAAATTAAGTCTCTAGCTCTTATAGTTTCCGAGATCTAGGTGTTCATACAGACAGACAGACAGACGGACAGACTGACAGACTGACAGACAGACGGACAGACAGACAGGGCTATATCGACTCAGCTCGTCGTCCTGATCAAGAATATATATACTTTATGGGGTCTGCCACGCCTCCTTCTGCCTGTTACACACAAATGTCATTTGCACAATCTTAATAGACCCTTTTGTACTTTTTTAAAGTACAGGGTCTAAAAAGAGAAAATTTGACGACAAGTCAATTAAAAGTATTCTGGTGGGCTATGAACCAAATGGGTTCAAATTATGGTCTATCAAAGATAGAAAATTTGTTGTAGCTAGAGACGTAGTGGTGGATGAAATTAATATGATGGAGTCTAGAGCTGATGATTCTCTAATCCAGAATGAAAGTATGGATGAAGAAAACTGTTTCCAGAATGAAAGTATGGATGAAGAAAACTATTTCCAGAAAGAAAGTATGGATGAAGAAAATTGTGTCCAGAATGAGAGTATGGATAATAAAAGTTGTTTCCAGAATGAAAGTATGGATAATAATAATTGTTTCCAGAATGAAAGTAAGGAAAGTCTTCGCTCTTATGTCCCGAATGAAAGTACGGATCTTGAGGTCCAGAATGATAGTACTGGAAATGTTGACCAGAACTTCCCGAATGAGAGTACGGATTTTAATGCCCAGAATGATAGTAAGGGAAAAGAAAACAGTGTAAGCTTAGAAGAAAATTCTGTAATTCGCAGAAGTGAAAGAATCAGAGTTAAACCACCAGTTCCTTATAGACTTTTGAATAATTGTTTATTATATTCACAAACCGTTTTTAACGACATACCAAATACATTCAATGACTTGAAAGATAGAGACGACAGGCTCAAGTGGGAACAAGCTATTAAGGAAGAGCTAGATGCTCACATTACAAATGAAACTTGGACTCTTATTGAAAAACCTAAAAGTAAAAACATAATCGACTGTATGTGGGTTTTCACAATAAAGAATGATGAGTCGGGTAATCCTATAAAATATAAGGCTAGACTTGTTGCTCGAGGTTTCACACAACAATATTTAATTGACTATGATGAAACCTTCGCACCAGTAGCAAAAATAACTAGTTTTCGGTTTCTTTTAGGTTTGTCAAATCAATACGATCTTAAAGTACATCATATGGATGTAAAGACAGCATTTTTAAATGGACAATTAAAAGAGGAAATTCATATGACCATTCCTCAAGGGTTGGATTGTGAAATTGACAAAATTTGTAAACTAAAGAAATCCATTTATGGCCTTAAGCAAGCTGCCAGATGTTGGAATGAGATGTTTGAGAAAATATTAAAAGCAGCTGGGTTTGTTAATTGTGCTGTAGATCATTGTATGTATCTCCTTAATAAAGGAGATATTAATAAAAAATATATACTTATTGTTATATGTAGATGATCTGGTCATAGCTAGCTTAAATTTACATACGATGGCTAGGTTTAAGAACTATTTGAAAGGACAATTTAGGATGACTGATTTGGGGGAAATCAAATACTTTATTGGCATAAAAATAAATAGATGTGATGGTAAACTTGAACTGAGTCAAACTGCTTACATTAATAATGTTTTAAATAAATTTGATATGAATGATTGTAATCCAGTTAGCACTCCACTTCCGAATAAACTAAATTATGAGGCCTTGAATCTAGATGAAACTTATAACGCACCATGTCGTAATGTCATTGGATGTTTGATGTACATAATGCTATGTACTCGACCTGACTTATGTACAGCCATTGGTATATTAAGTAGATATACAGTTAAGAATAATAAAGAACTATGGCAGTGTCTTAAAAGAGTTTTGAGATATCTGAAAGGTACTCTAAATTTGAGTTTATGTTTTACAAAACATAATAGTTATACAAATAATTTTACCGGATATGTGGATTCAGATTGCGCTGGAAGTGAGAACGATAGAAAAAGTACTACTGGTTACTTATTTAAAATGTTTGATTCAAGCCTTATTTGCTGGAATACGAAAAAGCAAAATTCTGTTGCAGCTTCATCTACTGAAGCTGAGTATATGGCATTATTTGAGGCCACAAGAGAAGCTATGTGGTTAAAGTCTTTAGCGGAAAATATAAAACTGCAATGTGATAAACCTATAAAGATTTTGGAGGACAACCAAGGTTGTATAAGCATTGCTAATAATCCCACATGCCACAAGAGAACAAAACATATTGATATTAAATACTATTTCTCTAGGAAACAAATTGAACGAAAAGTAATATCTATTGAGTATATTCCCACAGATAAACAACTGGCCGATATTTTGACTAAGCCCCTGTCCGGACCCCGATTTAGTGCACTCAGAGATCAATTGGGCCTTCACTAATGCGGAGTATACCAAGTGGATTTGATTTCTTAAATTAATACACTTTTATGACATATTATATTGAAATTTTAATATTTATTTCTTTTCTTTAGCTTTTTATTATGATATATGAAAATAATATCTAATATTTATTTTGCTCTTTTCTTTATATATTTTCTTTCGTTATTTAATTTTAATAATTACTATATGAATATTGTAATTAATTTAAGTTATACTGGTCTGGTTGGGTTTTATCTGGGTTTCCCCAATCCCTTGCAACGAATGTTGGACTAATTAATGTAATATTCCCCAGAAGCTCGACTTGTCTTAATATTATAGGCTTAAACATTGTACTTATTTTATATAATATAATAATAATCTATCTTTATTTTGAGGAGGTGTGTAGGAATATCCCTATTAAAAATAGTGATGAGTCAAAAGAAACAAAGATATCGTTTGTGAGGTGAATCGATACACAACACAATCGAGGTGGATTCCTCATGTTTACTTTTACCACCTCTAGCTTCCTTCTCTTCTTTTGTGAACCTTTGAACAGACAAGTCGTGCATATTGAAAACAGAATTAAAAAGTAAAATCTAAATCAAAGTGTTTCATTATATTGGGCTGGTTTCTTAACAATTATTTATCAGAGATTTTTTTTAACACTGCGACCTCGAAGATCTATTGTGCTCTCTGCCTAAATTAACTTAGAGCTCTTCCGCCAGTTCTATCGAGGGCAGAAATGCGATGATTTTCCCTGGTTGAAGAGATCTTATCTCTAGACTGTCTAGGAAGTAGTTACCTAAGTGAGCTAGCCTTAACCTACTGACTGCCGGGCATGTTCCTAGTATGTGCTCTGATGTTTCGTCTTCTTCGAGACAGAGTCTACAGAGTGTATTGTCAACAATTTTGAGCTTGTTGAGATGCTTGCGTAGTCTACAATGTCCTATAAGTATACCGGTGACTATTCTAAGTTAACTTTTGCTCATTCTTAGGCAGTCCTCAGTTCTCTTCTTGTTATAGCTTCCTAAGAGCAGTTTGCTCTGTCTGGCTCCCTGATATGTTTCCCAGTATTCCTCGCTGTCCCTTCGTGCCTTAGAGTTTATACTTTGTCTGACAAAGTTGGGTCCAAGACCGCAGAAGGGTTCTGGTCCTAGAAGAGGCTTGCTAGCCCCTTTCCTAGCTAACTCATCCGCAACTTCGTTGCCTGGGACTCCTGCATGGCCGGGTACCCAGTATACGGTCACTTTATTTGACATTCCTAGACTGTTTAGTGAGCCTATACATTGCCAGACTAGTCCAGACATCACTTTGCAGCCGATGAGTGCTTTGATAGCAGCTTGCCTGTCTGAGAAGATGGCTCTCTTTACCGGTGTATTCTCGGTCGATGTTGAAGGTGGCGCATCTATCAATTGCATTTACCTCCGCCTGGAAAATACTGAAATATTTTCCCAGAGATTCATGGAATTTGCATCTAGGTCCGCAGACTCCCGAGCCTGCTCCTTCACCTGTTAGTAAGCCGTCCGTATACCACCTAATGGCGTGAGTTTTCACGTTGTATGTGTTGGACAGGCCCTTCCACTCGTTTTTGACGCTCATTTCGACTTTGAAATGTTTCTCGAAGCTGTACCTAATGATTCCCTCATCCTGTGGGAACTGTGTTAGTATCTCAGTAGCCTTGGCCGCTGATTTTGATACTGTTTTCCCTGTTAGCCTTACATGCGCTTGCATCGCAGTCTGCTTAATGTGAATGTGAAGAGGAGTTAGCCCTAACAGAATGTCTAGCGCAGTTGAAGGACAGGTTCACATTGCCCCTGTGATGCATGAACAGGCGAGCCTCTGTAACTTGGCCAGTTGCTTCCTGGTGCACTCCAGGTTAGCGCGTTCTGCCCAGACAACTGCCCCATAACAGACTGTCAGTTTGATCATTCTCATACAGCCACATCAATATCTTTGGAGATAACCCCCAATTTTTGCCAGCGAGCCCTCTGCAGCTCATCAATGCAAGTGTGGCTTTACTAGTGGCTTGGTCTACGTGCCGTTTCCACGATAGTCGTTTGTCAAATACTACACCCAAGTACTTGACTTCGGTAGAAATTGGTATAGTTATCTCCCCTATGGTTATTGGTCGCATGGTTATAAGCTTGTATCGTCTGGTGAAGGCTACAATCGTGGTTTTAGCTGGGTTAATGCTAAGGCCCACATCTCTGCACCAGGACGTACTTAATTGCAGCCCTTTGACATTCAATACCACTCTCCGATAGTTTTTGTAGTAGCTCATCAACTACCAGACTCCACAGGAGTGGTGAGCGGACACCACCCTGCGGACAACCTCTTGTAGTCTGAGCTCTTACTGTTGTGCCGCTGATCGAAACCTCGGCAATCCTAGTGTCTAGTAGCTATCCTAACCACTTTATCAGACCATGGGCAACATTCCCGATATCTAATGCTCTCTTTACCACCTCATGTGAGGTGTTATCGAAAGCACCCTCAATGTCCATGAATGCGCAGAGCGCCACCTCTTTAGCAGTTATGGATTTCTTTAGCGAGTTGGTTAATTCCAACAACGCCGACTCTGTTGAGAAGCCTGTTCTATAGGCGTGCTGATTCCTGTGTAATGGTAGTTTTTCTAAGTAATGGGTCCTTATATGAAAGTCCACCATTTTTTCTAATGTCTTCAGGAGAAAGGAAGTAAGGCTGATGGGCCTTAAGGAAAGGATCCTTTTTTCCCACTTTCGGAATGAAGATCACCCTTGCTGTTCTCCACGCTATGGGTACATGCCCTAGAGCTATGCAACCCCTGAAGATTCTAATTAGAAACACTAGGAGGTGTACCTGCCCTTCCTGCAGATGGATAGGAAGTATACCATCCGGGCCAGGTGATTTGTAAGACTGAAATGTGCTGATGGCCCATTTTAGTCTAATTACTGAGCTACAGTCGGATGCAACCGACATTAGGAGACCCTGTACTTTGGTTTGCCCAGGGCGTTGATAAAAGCAGCAGCATATACGAACACTCTCACATACACATACACATGCACTTATATATACACACATAAAGTACACACAAACACTTATACATACAATTATTTGCTCAAATACAAACAAGAGTCAATACTCATACATACTTTCATACTCACAATCAAAAATTACGCATACGCCCTTGTGAACGCGTACACTGTGGCTTCCCCCTCCCCATGCCAAATGCCCAGTACAAAAAATAGTTTGTCCAATATCTCTGGTGTTTATTATCCGATTGGGCTGCATCAAACATTCCCAAACCAAACATTCAAAGCAGCTAAAGTTTTTTTCATGCAAAAAAGGAAAACAGTGACTCTAAAACTGTACATGCTGGGAATATTTTTGCGAATTTGAGGGGGAGGGGGATGACTTTTCAAACATTTGACATAAACTTGACCTGCCTATGTAATACACGAACCTAACAGAAAAAGAATTAAATCTCTAGCGCTTATAGTTTCCGAGATCTAGGTGTTCATACAGACAGACAGACGGACAGACAGACAGGGCTATATCGACTCAGCTTGTCGTCCTGATCAAGAATATATATACTTTGCCTGTTACACACAAATGTCAATTGCACAAACTTAATAGACCCTTTTGTACTTTTTTAAAGTACAGGGTCTAAAAATGGATTTCGTTTGCTGCTGGCTATGTGAAAATGTCTTACATGAGAAATGTGCCGGTTTAAATGGTCATATAGCTGACCTGATCGGGTCCAAGTCCGGCCTACGTTGGACTTGTGAAATATGCAGAGATACGGAAAAGTAGATTTCAGTATTCATGAGGCAGACTAGAGCTGGCTTAAGTAAACTCTCAGTTAGCATAAAAAACTCGCAAAGCTACAGTCGGACGCAACCGACAGTAGGTGACCCTGTACTTTGATTTGCCCTGGGTGTCGATAATAGCAGCATATATGTATGTACATACACATACACATACATACAAACATATGTGTGTATACATACACACATACACTTATACATACAAATATACACTCAAATGCAAACAATAACCAATACTCATACATACATTCATACGCACAATCAAAAATCACGTATACGCCCTAGTGGCCGAATACGCTGCAACTTCCCCCCTCCCCAACCAACTGCCTAGTACTGAAAATTGTTTGTCCAATATCTCCGGTGTTTATTATCCGATTGACTCTCTAACTGTATATACTAAGAACATTTTTGCAAATTTGAGGGGGAGGGGGATGAGATATCAAATTAAAAAACTTGGCCTGTCTATGTACTACACGAACCAAACAAAAAAAAAATTACGTCTCTAGCTCTTATAGTTTCCGAGATCTCGGTGTTCATACAGACGGACGGACAGACAGACAGACGGACATGGCTATATCGACTCGGCTCGTCGTCCTGATCAAGAATATATATACTTTGTGGGGTCTGCCACGCCTCCTTCTGCCTGTTACACACAAATGTCATTTGCACAAACTTAATAGACCCTTTTGTACTTTTTTAAAGTACAGGGTCTAAAATGCTAACAGAGAAGTTCTCAGCGCTGGAAACTCAATTCAAGGGTATGAAGCTCTGTTTTGAGTCTCCTAGGCGCAAGAAGGCAAACCACCGTCTGTCCCTGGATCCGAAGACTCTCTTAGTTTCGGATCACTCGCCCATGTCTGCAACTTCTGGTATTCAAAACATAAATTTAATTTCCTTTGCGTCCCCACTACACACCAAGCAGTAAAGACGTGGACAACGTAAACATTGTACCCATGGATGTTACCCGTCCGGTCTCTGAGCCGGTTTCAACTGAGGTTAGCGTGGCTAAAGTAATTAAGCAAACTAATCCTGTTGAAACTGTTAGGCCGCCAACTGTCACGAATGCCTCTACTGGCTTTGTAACAGTTTCTCATAAGGCCTTAGTAGCGATACCACCTAAAAAACAAATTTTTGTTTCTAGATATGCCCCGGATACGACATCAGAAGATGTTTTAGCCTGTATACAGGCATCTATAAAAGTCAATATTATATATATTGTCTCGGCACCCCTAGTTTTCGCGTATTGCAGTTGCGCAGAGTACGTTAGTTTATTGACCAGTCTGATACCAGTCTTTGGGTCTTAATATTCCACTCGCTGATTTGCATGTTCACCTCGACAGGAATTCGCCGGCCAGTTACCAGCAGTAACTCGGTTTTTTCTGTTGCTAGCTGCAGGCCGTGCGCGTCTAGCCATTTCCTCTGCACATACTTTGTGTTGCGTGCGGTAATTACTGCGGCGATGTCATCTGCATATCCGACTAGAAACGTGTCTTCTGGCATTTCCAGCTGGAGGACTTTGTCGTAGCTGATGTTCCAGAGTTCTGGTCCCAAAATGGAGCCTTGTGCTGCTCACGACGATACCTTGACTATTTTGTCGCCCGTTGTTTTTGAGTATATAAGCTTTCTGTTTTTGAGATAGCTGTCTATAATCCGCGCTAGATATTCGGGTATGTGGAACCGTTGTTCCAGAGCTGTCATCATGCTTGTCCATCTGACACTGTTGAAAGCATTTTTCACATCCAGCGTTGCTAGCAGGACCGCAGGTCTTGAAAAGTGATTGCCCTGTTGACTATTTTGCGCCTCATGGACTACCTCTTCTATAGCTCCGATAGTCGACATGCCTGGTCTGAAGCCGTGCTGTCTGGGAGAGAGCCCTCCTGCCCTGTTAACCGCTTCGGCAAGTCGAGGCTTGTTCAGTTTTTCAAGCATCTTTCCTGCTGTGTCTAGCATGCATAGTGGTCGATAAGCGGATGGGGTAGTAGGATCACCTTTTCCTTTGCTAATCAGCACCAGTCGCTGGACTTTCCACGGGTCGGGGAGGTTTCCACTTACTATACAGGCATTGTACATCTTCAGCAGTGTATTTGGTCGTGTTTCGGCGATTATTTTCAGCACCTCAGCAGGGATGTTGTCGGGGCCTCGAGCTTTCTTGCTTTTTAGACTAGTTGCAGCCTTGATTAACTCCTCTGCAGTGAAAACTTCGAAGTCTGGCAGATGTTGTGCCGCTCTTACGTTTCTTTTTTCGTGAATCGGGAACAACGGTCTGGTTGGGCGCTTTTTGCTCTGAGCTTCTTCATCACTAGTTTGAATCCCAAGCCCCACGGATCATTGTTAAGATCGTCACACAGTGATTTCCATTTCTGCTTTTTACTGTCACGTATACCAATGTTGAGGTATTTTTTAGCTTTTCTATATTCTTCTTCCTCTGCAGCATAGACTCCTCTGCGTCTTGCTCTAGTGAAGCGGCGTCTCTGCATGAGACATGCCTCGCGGAGGAGTCTGATTTCATCCGTCCAAGCAATACATTTTGCCCTCTACTCGTTCAGTTACGTATTGCTTGGACGGATGAAATCAGACTCCTCCGCGAGGCATGTCTCATGCAGAGACGCCGCTTCACTAGAGCAAGACGCAGAGGAGTCTATGCTGCAGAGGAAGAAGAATATAGAAAAGCTAAAAAATACCTCAACATTGGTATACGTGACAGTAAAAAGCAGAAATGGAAATCACTGTGACGTAACAATGATCCGTGGGGCTTGGGATTCAAACTAGTGATGAAGAAGCTCAGAGCAAAAAGGGCCCAACCAGACCGTTGTTCCCGATTCACGAAAAAAGAAACGTAAGAGCGGCACAACATCTGCCAGACTTCGAAGTTTTCACTGCAGAGGAGTTAATCAAGGCTGCAACTAGTCTAAAAAGCAAGAAAGCTCGAGGCCCCGACAACATCCCTGCTGAGGTGCTGAAAATAATCGCCGAAACACGACCAAATACACTGCTGAAGATGTACAATGCCTGTATAGTAAGTGGAAACCTCCCCGACCCGTGGAAAGTCCAGCGACTGGTGCTGATTAGCAAAGAAAAAGGTGATCCTACTACCCATCCGCTTATCGACCACTATGCATGCTAGACACAGCAGGAAAAATGCTTGAAAAACTGAACAAGCCTCGACTTGCCGAAGCGGTTAACAGGGCAGGAGGGCTCTCTTCCCAGACAGCACGGCTTCAGACCAGGCATGTCGACTATCGGAGCTATAGAAGAGGTAGTCCATGAGGCGCAAAATAGTCAACAGGGCAATCACTTTTCAAGACCTGCGGTCCTGCTAGCAACGCTGGATGTGAAAAATGCTTTCAACAGTGTCAGATGGACAAGCATGATGACAGCTCTGGAACAACGGTTCCACATACCCGAATATCTAGCGCGGATTATAGACAGCTATCTCAAAAACAGAAAGCTTATATACTCAAAAACAACGGGCGACAAAATAGTCAAGGTATCGTCGTGAGCAGCACAAGGCTCCATTTTGGGACCAGAACTCTGGAACATCAGCTACGACAAAGTCCTCCAGCTGGAAATGCCAGAAGACACGTTTCTAGTCGGATATGCAGATGACATCGCCGCAGTAATTACCGCACGCAACACAAAGTATGTGCAGAGGAAATGGCTAGACGCGCACGGCCTGCAGCTAGCAACAGAAAAAACCGAGTTGCTGCTTGGTGACTCGCCGGCGAATTCCTGTCGAGGTGAACATGCAAATCAGCGAGTGGAATATTAAGACCCAAAGACTGGTATCAGACTGGTCAATAAACTAGCGTGGCCTGCTGCGCAACTGCAATACGCGAAAACTAGGGGTGCCGAGACAATATATATAATATTGACTTTTATAGATGCCTGTATACAGGCTAGAAACATCTTCTGATGTCGTATCCGGGGTCTGTCTAAACAAAAATTTGTTTTTTACGGTGGTATCGCTACTAAGGCCTTATGAGAAACTGTACAAAGCCAGTAGAGGCATTCGTGACAGTTGGCGGGCCTAACGGTTTGAACAGGATTAGTTTGCTTAATTACTTTAGCCACGCTAACCTCAGTGAAAACCAGCTAGGAGACCGGACGGGTAACATCCATGGGTACAATGTTTACGTTGTCCACGTCTTTACTGCTTGGTGTGTAGTGGGGACGCAAAGGAAATTAAATTTATGTTTTGAATACCAGAAGTTGCAGACATGGGCGAGTGATTTGAAACTAAGAGAGTCTTTCGGATCCAGGGACAGACGGTGGTTTGCCTTCTTGCGCCTAGGAGACTCAAAACAGGAGCCCATACCCTTGAATTGAGTTTCCAGCGCTGAGAACTTCTCTGTTAGCATTTTAGACCCTGTACTTTAAAAAAGTACAAAAGGGTCTATTAAGTTTGTGCAAATGACATTTGTGTGTAACAGGCAACAGACCACAAAGTATATATATTCTTGATCAGGACGACGAGCCGAGTCAATATAGCCATGTCCGTCTGTCTGTCTATTTTCATCCATATTATGAAACACCGAGATCTCGGAAACTATAAGAGCTAGAGACGTAATTTTTTTTTTGTTTGGTTCGTGTAGTACATAGACAGGCCAAGTTTTTTAATTTGATATCTCATCCCCCTCCCCCTCAAATTTGCAAAAATGTTCTTAGTATATACAGTTAGAGAGTCACTGGATTCATTTCCGGTTGAGAGCTTAGGTGCTTTGCATGTTTGGTGCGAGTTGCAGCCCAATCGGATAATAAACACCGGAGATATTGGACAAACAATTTTCAGTACTAGGCAGTTGGTTGGGGAGGGGGAAGTTGCAGCGTATTCGGCCACTAGGGCGTATACGTGATTTTTGATTGTGCGTATGAATGTATGTATGAGTATTGGTAATTGTTTGCATTTGAGTGTATATTTGTATGTATAAGTGTATGTGTGTATGTATACACACATATGTTTGTATGTATGTGTATGTGTATGTACATACATATATGCTGCTATTATCGACACCCAGGGCAAATCAAAGTACAGGGTCACCTACTGTCGGTTGCGTCCGACTGTAGCTTTGCGAGTTTTTTATGCTAACTGAGAGTTCACTAAAGCCAGCTCTAGTCTGCCTCATGAATACTGAAATCTACTTTTCCGTATCTCTGCATATTTCACAAGTCCAACGTAGGCCGGACT
>JAWNNL010000444.1:0-148430 GCA_035045005.1 Liodrosophila aerea | reverse complement strand
ATAAGCATGCTTATGTTAGCATTTTCAGCTAGTTTTAAGCTAATTTTAATTTGAAATAAAGTAAAATTAAACGAAGGCAGATAGCATTTTCTGAAAGCTTTAAGAGTAATTGAGTAATTCAGGAATACATAATTCTATTCTCCTCATTAATATCGCTGTTTGTGACATTCGACTGTAGCCATACTGCATTTTTATTTGACATTTTCAGCATGTTTTTAATGAAACATAAGAGCTTCCCAAGAACTTCACACAAAGCACAGTTCCTTTCGTACTTTTATCTATTCTATTTACATATGATTTCAACCCGATTAAACATGTCAATTACACACTCACACGCACGCTTGTAAGACCTAAAAGTATGGCCTACGCTATGTTTAACTTTTGTAGAAATGCTATCAAATATATGTCTGTCTGTCTGTCTCTATGTCTGTTTAGCCTGTGGCTTTTTTTGTGTGTGGCATATCAATAAAAGTGTCAGGAGTTGAGACAACCTGGCATGCGTATGCCTCACATATCCCTGCGATGCTATAAGCATTTGTTGCCTTTTGCTGCGGTAAACAGTTTTCAATTTTATTTCATTTTAACAATCTCAAGTTTATTTTGCTCAACACCAAAGTGCGAAAGAATCAAGTATGTATCAGCACTTGAATTTATTGCTTTTTTGCATTAAATTTATGTGGTTTTTTTGTTGCCAGCAAAAGCAAACTCTTCGTCAGTCTTGGTTCAAGGGAAGAGACCACTTAAAAAAGTGGCATAAGTAAAATAATTTTAATTAAAAGCAACAGTTACAGAACTACGAGTTGTGCGTACAAGCTGCTAGCAGAGCTTAAGTAAATGGGTTACAACTAGTAGACTACCCTGTATTGTGTAGAGGATATATAGAGAAGTACTGCGGCAAAAACAGATGAGACTAAATAAACATAAAATATCAAGATCTTAGAACAGAAAGTGACTAACATTGTTTGCTACAAACAATCATAATTTTAAAAAAATTCTAATATTTTTGGAAATTTTGTTCAGATTATTAATTTTTTCAACATTTACAATTTCCAAAACCAAACTCATTACATTATTTCCACTGATAACTCTTTTTCGCTTTCTATCGTCTATAGGGTATTATAATCAACGATGGGACCCACCAATTTAAATTATAGCTTGTCTGCAATTAAAGCACAAATTCCTTGAGCTTTGCTGAAAACCTAAATAAAATTGCAAGACTCTCTAAAATGTGAAAGGTGTCAGGCCAAATTTTTGCCACACAAATTTAGAGCCTTTAATGCGCCTTAAAGTATGCCCCACATTATGTTGTTGCTGCTGCTTATTTCCCTTTTCGCCTGTTCACTTCCATTCACAATCGAGTTTGGGAAATAACTTTTGGCTGAAAATATTGTTCCTTGTCGCTGTCCAATTTAAAATTCAATTTCTGGCTGAGCGTTATATATATACATACGTATTTATTTAGCTTTTATTATTCTTATTGTATGAAATTTGTTGTGGATTTGATTTGTACGCTGTTCACTTATTTCACTTTGCACAGTTAATTTGAAGAACTTGTGTTCTTTCATTTATTTAGTTACTTAACGGTTTATTGCCACAAAAATTCGGAATATATGACATTGTTTAAAAGTCTTTGAAAGCTTGTCAAAGGCAACTTTTGTGCAAAGTTTGAATACAAACTGAAAATCAATAAAGCAAAGTTACAGCAATTTCAAGAAAGAGGCAGCTGTAATAAACATATGCACATAAGTGGTATACCCCAAATTTGTTTTCTTTATAGAAAATACAAAAGGAGTAACTTTTGGTACAGTATTAGAAGCAATATGCTCTATATATAGTATGTTTTTGCTGTCTTATCATATGTTCTACCCGACTATAAACTTCTTAAGAATTTAAGTTTATATTTATCTTAAACTTTATCTTTAATTTAATGTGGTTTATCTTTTTTTCAAACAATGGATTATGTGTAATGTGTACAGAAATTTCTTAAAATTCGTCAATAAATCAAATTAAAAACTTTTTTATTTGTGTTGAATCACTTTCAATGCTTTTAGGCTTCAGAATGTCAATCAGCCTTGATCTCAATCTGTTGAACGATTGAGCAAAAAATAATGTTGTTAGAGCCCCGTTAACAGGTTTTTGCGTAATGCAGTTTGCTTTAAAAATCCTTAACTTAAGCACTTAGTATACACAGTAATTCAGTTAGTTCATTCAGTGTGGGCTGCGGCATGTGGCATGCAGATTTTTCACCTGCTGTCTGTTGGCTGTGTCTAGGCTTGTGCTCGTCCCTTGTATGTGCACTTTATTTTTATGATAAATTAAGTATAACAAGGCTCAAAGCTCAGCCTGCCCTACAGCATGGCCGACTGTGTGATGTGTCCTATGTGGCGTATGCGCAATGTGGAAGCAACGCAAGCGAATGTCTAAGCTGCTTTCAACGAGTATGTGTCGCTAATAAAAAGGACATCTTCATATGTGCAAATGCGCATTACTTTCACGCTGACAGTTGGCATTAAAATGAATGCCATAAATATTATTAGCAGCCTCTTTTCACTCCCTATTCGGCATCTATGTATTTTCTTTGCTCTGATAGACATCAGCTTAGGGCATATTCCTGCTTCTTATTTCCCACAGAGTATTGACATTTGCTCCTTTTTTTTTAAATATGGTGCCCTGGGCACTCGAAATTATATTGTTTTGCTTACAGTTTTTTTATTTGACTTTTCTTATTTATTTATTATATTTTCGTTTTGCCTTTTTTGTGGCTTTAGCGCATAACATATGCTACCTCATTATCCCTTTTTTCCTACCTCTTTGGGTCGCCCTTTATTGTGTGTTTCCTTTGTGGTGCGGCAATTTAGGCTGTGGCTTTAATTTACAACTGATTTTGCAGAACTTTTGAAATTCAATTCTTTTTATAAACAAAAGCAAAACCAACAACAACAACACTTGGCAGGCTTTTTATGTTCCGTTATCCGGGGATAAAGCAAAAGTTAATGAGGCAACATCAAAACTTTGCCCTTATCGATCCAAAATTCTTAGTAAATTCAATTTAATACTCTGTCTTTTTTAAGTGTAAATTGTGAAACCAAGTACAGTTAAGCTCTTGTGAAATAAATTATTAACCAACAGGTCTACTACTACTATACCATGTCTAGTACTGCTATTAACATTACTACTTTTTGCTACTGTTAATGTTGCTGCTATATTTCTTTTACCACTAACCTCTGTTGTTATACTTTTCTTTATTTTCATTTCTTCCACTATTATTATACCGTATATAACTACTACTTTGGTCCAATATTACTACTTCCTCCGAATATTAGTATTGCTTTTACTGCTACCACTTCTTCGGCCTCTATAATGCAGCGAACTACTAAAATTTCTTCTGCTACTATTGCTTCTGACTAGATTTAGAAGAAGATTTATTAGAAGTGAAAGAAAAAGTAGTAATAGAAAATGAAAATGTATGACTATACATTTTTTCATTTTCTATTACTACTTTTTCTTTCACTTCTAATAAATCTTCTACTATCATAACTATTACCAAATTTTTACTTACCAGGAAGTTGATAATTTTCTATTTCTATTTCTAATTCTAGTAGTAACTGGCAGTGTTACTTTAACTTATATAACAATTACACTAAATAATACTTATTTATAAATTTTTTTACTATATCTACTACTTTTTAGCTATTTAAAACTTTGCTTTAAATTGCTTAAATTCTGAGTCAACCGCAGGCAGTAATTCCTATGCATGGGCCCTGTGGGGCTTTCTCCCTTTAGAAGCCACACCATCTTCATTAGATAAATGAGCCTAGAAATCGGAAAATAATCTCGAAAGCAGTCACAACCACAGACTAATTTATGACCTTAAATTTTAACTACAATTTGAAGTTAAATCAAAATGAAGAAGACCATGGAAGATGTATGAATATTTGTCATTTCATTGCCAGTTACTTTGGGCCTACGTTAAATGCGTGGGAAAATGCTTGGAAAATGTTAAATTGTTGTGTGAACCACAAAGCGAAATTCTCTATGGCGCCACATGTGTGGGTGAGTTAATGGTTGTGTGTGTGTGTGTTTCGTTGTAATTGTTTTATTATAAGAGTGTGGAATATTTCACTTAACTAAGCCGGGAGGGGAAGCTGGAAATAGTATATGTCAAAACAAGCCTGCGGCGCTTCTGTTTATAAATCTGTTTCTTTTATTTGCTTTTTGCCACATCAACTTAAATTAAAACCAAAAGCAGAACAGAAAAAACTAAACACGCAGCTGCTATAAAATGTTTTTCTTGTCTGCGGTGGGTGCCTGTGTGTGTGTGATTGTGTGTGCGTCTGGTTGTGTGTAACATATAAAGTAGACAGACCCTTTTATGAGCCGAGGGAAAGGACGGCTTATTGCTCAATGTGCTGTGTCCAGTTCACAGTTTCATTTCCTCCCGCTTTTTACTGTCAACGGTGATTAGTTTGCATTAGTCTCTGTCTCTAGTGAATGAGCAGAGGGAGAAGGAGAAAGAGAAGAGAAAGGGCGAGCAAAGGAGATAAACATACCCTGTGTGTGTGTATGCTACTTAAGTATTTTATTTGATAAAAGGACCTTCACACAAATGAAATATTTAAATCAAGTCAAGCCTCTTAAATGCTTCTGATGCACTCTCTGTGTTTTCTTAGGTCTACAGTTTTACGTACCAGAGATTTACTTTATTTCCCTTGTCCTCGGGGGGCTTTCCACTAAACAATGTTATCTCTGACGATTTACTTGAGTAAGTTCAACTTAAAACAACTGACATAGCATTGGACAGTTACCCGCATTTTTTCAGCATTTTTCTCGTTTGGCATTATGTCATATATTTCAGTTGAAACATAACTTTGTCCTTTAAGTGACTCAGTGAGTATGCGTGTGGTTTTCGCGGGTATTTGCTAGTGTGTGTGTATACGCTTATATCTAGAGTATGAAGTAGAATATAAATATAAAGTATAATATAATATATACATAGTATAGTATTATTATGACATTTAGTAGATCTTCTTAACTAATTTTTCAATTGGAGCCGAAGATAATCGTTGGCATTGCTCATAAGTATACTCTTTCCTATTATTTTAGTACAATATGATATTATGATATACTCACATAATGCATATTCATTCACTGTTTTATAAAAATGACTTTACAAAAATTGTAAACCACATAACAGCCCCCCTGGCTTATGAATTATAATTGAAATGGGAGCATAGTCAGTGGCTTAGCATATTTTGTGTGTGCATTTTTAGAGACTTCCTGCTTGGTATCATCATCAATTTAACAAGCGCTGAGTTAACTTTCTGAAGCTTAGCGTTAATTATGGCTGGCTCGAGCTGCAAAATGAAATGATATGTGCTCCGAGAGGCACGCAGCTTCATTAAAAACCTGCATGCAGCAAATTAATGAGCGTTAAACGTGGCTAAAAGTCGAGGAAAAGCAGCAGGAGCAGCACCAGCAGAAGTGGAAATTGTCTGTCCTCCCCTCCAGTGGAAAAACAAACATTGGCAATAAAAGACGCGTCGACACGTGAGACAAATGCATATGAGTTTTGAGACCTTTAATGGCTCTGACAGGCTTTGGGGTTGGGGTAGCTATTAACATGACACACACAGTGACAGACAGAGAGACTGACAGACAGGCACACAGACGGACAAAAAGTTAGACAGACATACTGTCTGTTAGCAGTAGCGACAGTTTGTCAGTTTTTGTGTACTTGTATTACGTAGTACTTCAATCAGCTCGTTTACATGTCATACACTGCGTATGCGCAATATTTTCTTAAGGTATGACAAATTGAATTTATTTACTGCAAATTATTTACAGTCGCCTGCAGAAAGTTTTAATAGCTTCGCGGGCTAACAAACTTTGTCTTTACTCTGACTGGCAATTAAAGTTTTAACCCCAAGATGAAAGCAACTGAGAGGAAAGGGTCCAAAAAAGTTGCCAAAGTGCTAATTTACACAGTTTATAAGCCAAGAAGCCAAAACAAAATGAAAGGGGATTTCCTAAGCAACTCTTCACTGGAGTTTATTTACGTTTCTAATTTTCGTAATAATAATCCACTTTCAATTAAAAACCATAAAAAAGAATAAAATTTTGTGCTAAAAATGTTTGTTTTAAAGCTGAGATTAGATTTTGGATTAACTTTAAATATTATTTTATTTGAGTTTAGTTAAGCTCCACAATCTAATCATCATATATCAGCCAGTCCAACTAGATGGGATTAAAATCTCTTCTAATTATACTAGCATTTACTTATTTTTAGTTATTTTTAAAAGACTTATTATTCAAATCAAATTTCTCTTTTGAAGATATTCCTTTACTTCTATTAGTTTTAGATATCAAATCATGTTAATCTTGATTAATCCTTCTCGAAACAAACGTTCAACTTGTTCCACGAATTTCTGTAAAAATTAATATAAAATATTGCTTTTACGAGTGCTTTTTATAATCTTGTTGTAATCTGAAATAATTTTGTATAACAACACATGCTGAGGTCCTCTTTGCAGCACACAGGATTTGCAGAATTTGAACGCCTTCATTTCCGTTTTCGATTAGGGCCCATCCTTGGCAATTCCATTTCGTGTCACTGATTGGCTTTCCTGTCGGTGAGTGTATGGAAGGATATGGGTGTCTGTCTGGCGAGTCCTGGCAAGTAACAGGTGCGTGTGTTGCCAGCACAGTAATAAACGACACGGAGATGATAACGCACACAATCCCTGGAACAAGGTGCAAATATGTGGGTGTTTCACTCGGTAAAAGTTTTTCCCCTCCTATAAACATCTACACGTCGATTGCCTTTTAATTATACGAAAGCTGATTATGCAAATGGGCAACTTGAATGCGTAAACATGTGAAATATGATATCGATTGGGCTGGGCTCCTATTAACTACTAGTTCAGCCAACTTTCTCCTCCCACGCACTATACTCATTCACATTCGAGTAACTTTACTCAAAGGCATTCACATTTATAGTATGCTCGGTAAAGTGAATATTCAACGCACTGGCAGCATACCACATATGAAATTTTAATATCAGAGCAACTTGAAATGCGGCAATGGCGCTGCTCCTCAAACAATTTCCATCAAGAGGTATCAAGTGTGCTTCCCGCAAGACAGCGCAGTTAAGCGAGGATTACTTGAAGTGTCCGTGCATTTCGAGAGACCCCACAGCATAATCAATAAATGTTTAAAAAAAGTGAGTAAAAATAAAACAATATTGAAAACTAAAACTGAAATAAAAATATTTACAAATATTTGAAAAATTTACTTAAATATAACAGAAAAATCAATATTAAATTTAAAGTTTATTTCAAAATTCATGTACTATCTGCTCTCAAACAATTTCGGTCCATATGTTGGCACACAAAATCGTTAAAATTTTCCATTAAAAACTGTCACAAAATGCATTTATTTTTCCTTTTTGCCTTATAAATTAGTGGCATTTATTGCCACATTTTAAAGAGTGTTTTGCTGTCATTCCAGAGTATTTATGGAGCGACCTTCGCATGTATGTGACAGCTGGACGGGAGCAGGGGCAGGAGGAGGTCTGCATAGGGAGGCATGGACTCTTTTGGCAGTGTCACACGCGTTGGCAGTGCCTTTGCCGTATGATTACATTGCCAGGCGTGTATGCGCCTCGTGATTTATGTTTATTTAATAATTCAGACTTTTATCACACACAACAGGCAAACGCACAGACACAGACCGAAACAGATGGACAAACAGAGGGACAGACGAGGGGGACGGGCGAGGACAACAGTCGGAAGTGGTAGATTGTGGGCGCTTACACTGGCTGAGCATTAAATTCATTTCAGCTCGACTACACAGTTTGACGCCTCTGGCCACGCCCACAGCGCAGAGCATGTATATCGCTTACAGACATAAAAATGCAAATTAGGTGGCCAAAAAGTAAGCGCCCCTCCCCTCCCCCCGGGTGGACAAGGCCAAAGTCTAAGAATGAAAAATAAGAAAAACTTTTTTCTTTTCAGATTTTCTTCGGCAATAACAGTTAGTTAGTTGGGGCCAATTCGCAGGCATAAAGATATCCACATTTAAAAGTGGATTATAATCTATTGGTGGGGTGGTATAAGGTGGCTGAGTGTGTGCCTATCTGCTAATTATGGGTCTTGCTCTGTCAGCCTCTTGATTCGGCTTACCCTTGGCGCATATTTGCCATTTGCCACTGATTTATGCAAGGTCATTTGAATAATTAATACAGTTTGCAGCCTACACATGATTGCAGCTCAAATATAAGATACACGTAAGTAAATAGCAGAGGCGTAGTCAGGGGATGCGGAAATTCAATAACATCATTCAGTTTGCCCTTACATTTATATATATATTTATATTTACACTTTCAATTATATATTTGTATTACAGATTCTTAGACCCCCCTTGTTCATGCTTAACTTTTTTGTCTACGCCCTTGCTCCTTTTGCTCGAGTGGTTGAGCATCAAATTGGCTAATGATTTGCAAGTGTTGTATCACAGGCATGGCTTAAGGCATGTGAGTTGAAGTTTTTGGTAAGTATACACACTACTATGTACATCCATACACTTTTACACACACACAACACAGACACGAATGCTAGTAGCAACTATTTACAAGTACTTATGCGTAATTGCGCGCATGTGTATGTTCTCCTGTGTGTGTGTGACTAGCATTATTTAGTGATTTTTACTAGAGTTACTTTAATTTCTTTTTAGCAAGAAGATACTATACAATGCACACTAAGTCTTTAAAAAAATAACAGGTGAAAGATAAACGGTTTAAGCTGCAAAACAAAAGAAGAAGTCTGTTTAGAATTTCAATTTCAATCTTAAAAGGAGATATATAGTATTACTAGAGGCGGAACCCTTTAGTATCACCATAGATGTGGCGACATATCGATAGTAACCGCCGCCACATCTTAATATTTCAACAAATATATATATCTATGCCCAATAATCGTATCGCTAGAAATGCCCAGGTATACCCTAATTGCACTGAAACTATACCAAGTCGTTCCTAAAACGTTGAATTCAAAAAGTTGAATTAAAGTGCTAAATTTTAAAGGTTAATTACAGAAATTCATGTCAATCTTGAAATAAGTGAATTTTTCTATGCATCCGAATGAATTTTCTGAACTTTCTTCAAACAATATAAAGTATTGATGCCGGCTAGGTATACCTATTAAAATGTTAAAGGCCCAACAAATAGGCAGTTAATTAATTCAAGTGCTCAAACGCGCCTTTAATTCAATGTGGCACATTTATATACATAATAGTTAAGTGGAATTTGAAATTGAAGTGAAAATACTCAAGGTAAAAGTAGAGTAAGTATAAAAGTAATAACATTGTAGCACCCCATAGAATCTTTTGCTTTCTCTATGACTACAATGTTTCAAGATTCCCGTTTAAGATAACAAAAAAACTCCATTAAGGTGTAAGGCGATGCCCGGACAGTGGCATAGAAAAACTTGACGCTTGACGCTTGACTCAATTACCAGAAGGACGTGCCGCAATACGGCATGCCTTGCCCCATGCTGCTGCAGGCAGAGACAGGGCGACAGCGCAGCAGAGCGAAACTTTAATCAACTGTCAATAATTGATGATAATCACAGCGCAGCGTAATATTGCTTATCAGCAGCTACAACAACAAAAACAGTAAACAGTTACAACAACAACAGCAACAACACAACGAGTGATTAACTTAATAAACGACGGCAATCGGATAAACAGGACAGCGGCTGCTACAGAGTGGAATCCGCAAACAAACCAATCGACAAGTGAAACACAAACACAAAGCGAAACGATTCAGGGAAAGATAGTAGTATGCTCGTCACGACTGGAAATTACCTTTACATAATTCTCAATTTTGGCTTTAAATTTTAAATAAATAAAAATGCCAGAAATTTGAGACCACAATTGTTCGCATTGAATTCTAATTTTCATTTTATTTAATAAACTATTTATCTGATAATAAATGATTTTTTTTTTTTTTTTTTTTTAAATTCTGTTTATTTAATATATAAATTTCTTATAGCCTACTGTTACTAAATAATAAATGATAATATCTTAAATATCATACTATTATACTATTTTGTTTGATCCCAAAAGTATGCTATATAAAATGTTTAAGTTCCTTCAAAATATGTATAAACGCAGAACTTTTGATGATCTTCTATCTAATACGCCCCACGTCGTGAGACGGCCAAAGGGAACAATAGATAATTGCGCACAATTAATGCACTACGGGGCAAGTAAAAGGAATGTAGAGGGAGAGTGGCAGTCAGACGGGTTCATTGAGCCGTAAAGGTTTTTTTATTCAAAGGTACGATTGCTTATCTAATTAAAGGGTCACGGATTGCAGTTAGAGATAATTATTGCCGCTGTGGCTTAACGTAATCAATGCTGGCCTAAAAATACTCCAAAAATATGAACAACTTTGAGGTCAGTTGCAACTGACAAAAACTGACAACAAGAGCAAACTAACCTGCTACTTGGAATGACTTTAACATAAAGAAGATAATAAACGTAAAATGAACTCAGCTCCTGGCCAGGCAATCATCGTTATAATAATGCAGGTCCTACAGCACGTGAGAGCGACAGCCTGACAAAGGATGCAGAGTCAGCCCTTTTTACAGGTCTGTGTATAGATTATAATGATAAGCACTAAACCGCAGGCATGTAAATTGCTTGTAGGGCACAGTATTAAATTTAACAACCACACTCCCACATACACACCTACACACATACACACACACACACAGCTATGCATAATTCGTATGCAAAAGTTTAGCCCCGACAAATTCAATTTTCAAGCTGACTCTATGAAATTGTTTTAGTTTTTTCTCACTCTTTATCTGCTTTTGTTTCAGTTCCTGACATTGACACAATGCTGTCTCTGTGCTTGTGTATGTGTATGTGGGAGTGTGTGCCACTTGATTGCTCAGCGAGCTGTTAAGCAGCTGACATGACCCTTCAACCTCACCTTTTGTGCCTTGAACTTCAGCTATGGCTTGACAACAGGTGGCAGATTGAGACTTTTTTTGCAGCTGCCACTTGATATAATGCCTATTGGACATTTTCTTATTTGGCATCCTCTTTCAGTTTTTGACGCAATTTTCCAATTTTGACGTTGACAATTTTCACTAAAAGGGAAGTGAAAATGAATTTGCAACAGCTTGAATATTGTCAGTGCTTTAAATGCTATGGAAATGCATAAATCATATTGTAAATAATTTTTCGTTGACAATTCTTTTTCTTTAAAATTATTAACTTGATTTTAGAAATAGTGCAGTCTTTTAAAAACTAGTCCAATCGTCCTGTCTAATCTCACAGATCAACCTACTAACACTTCTGCTGAGTGTGATTATAAACAATAATTATCGATGAACCTGGTATGTGGTCGCTTTGAGTAAATTTGGTCACATTACTATAGTTATCTGCGTCTATTTTAAACAGCTAATCAATATGTAAAATAGTATTTTTAATTGGTAAAATTCATTTTATATTATCCCTTAATAAACTTAGTTCAGTGTAAAAATAGATAGATAATAGTTTGATTTTAACGATAACATTTAAACTTTAATTTAGTTAAATTAAACTGTTCATCAATATGTGAAATGATATTTAATATTTCCTGCCATCTCGTTTGCATTTACAAATGTTTTAGGTGCAAAATGGACACGCATTTGGTATAATCCCCCGATTAACTTTGTTCGGCACAAATACAGAAACACTTTTCCATAATTCTCACACACTGAACTGAATGGAATTGTTGTCAGCATCATAAATATTATTTACATTTTGCTATTAGATTGCCAACACAAATGGTATTAGAGTTGAGTTTGTCTGCTTAACCTTTCACATATAGAAATTTAGGAAAAAGCTAAGAAAATCCCTTTTCGTCCTTTGTCACGCCTGCTTACATTCCTGGGAAAAGCGAAGAGTTGAGCGCACAAAAATAAAAAAAAAAACGAAGAAAATGTGTGGCAAATATCATATAAAAGTTTCAACGCATTTTTTCAGTATTGTTTATTTTATTTTATTTTTTCTGCGGGTTGCTATTTGTTTTGTTTTGTTGCTGCGGTTTTTTTTGCAAAGAATTCCAATGCTTCAACGCCTTCAGCGGTAAAAACAATAAAAATACTGAGAAAAGTGCTTGAGGTCTAACTCATTTACATAACACACATACTCATCGCAAACTCGTTTGGTTCAGGCAGTTTCAATTCGGTTTTGTTTCTCTGGAAATCCTTGTGGGGTTTCCTGTTTAAAGAGCTTCAAATCTGCCTATATGTTTTGGCTGATTGCAGGCTTTTATGCTTTCAGCTGTTTGTGTGTGTGTGTGTGTGTGGTGTGTGTGGCATTGTTTTTGTTTTATGCCAATGCATAAAACTATTTATGAAATGCCATACACTTATGCCCATAATACTTGTAGTCGCTGCTCGGACTCGACTTTTTATAGCTGATAGATGGCCAGATGGCCTCCCATAAGCCGCACCGGACTTTGTTTTACGATGCCCCAGAACTTTAGGCAAAGCGTCTCATAAAAGTTAAAGTGGTTTTTATAACCAAAAACCAAAAACAAAAACCGTAAGCGAGAAAAAATCTGAACAGCACCCAAGACATTCAAAATTAATCAATGGACTCTGGAAATAAATCACAGTTCCGGCCATTGCTTAGCTAACGATGCTCAGCCTATCGCTTAATAGAATTCTGACCAGCCAAAGGCCAAAGTGTCTGGAAAATGAAAATTGAACACAATGGGGCGTATGAGCAATGTGCGAATGACAAACGAGCACATTAACATAGATATTAAAAACTTGTTGTATACGACTCAGATTAATAAATTTGGGTCAGTATTTAAGAATATTTTAATAAACTTCTGCAAGAAGAAATTAAGCCAAAGTATGTACAGTATTCAAGTGAGAATCTACTCTACTATAATTATCTTGCATGTATAAATTCTTAAGTAATTTCTGCAAGCCAATTGGCTTTGAACAATGACCCACTATCAATTGGTGAAACAAGCATTACCTGAGCTTTAACTTTCAGTTGATAACGCTTCTGTTACTTTGCTGGGAAATACAATCTTTTCAACAAGAGATAGCACAACATAAAGGAGGAACTCCAGGCAACAGCCACTTGACTATATAATACAGTATGTATACAAATATATTTATGCAAATTTCGAGGAATTTTATGCGCTACTTATTTAAAATATATGAGCCAAACCAGCAGGATAACTTGTAAATGTGCTTATTATGTCACAATATTATTAAGTAAGATAAGTATAAAATTTGTATAATCAGCTATTTGGCATTTAATTTGTCAGCACTCACACTCACACGCACAGTGCCTGTGAAAAGTTTGTTTATATATGTGCTCATAAAGTACTCGAAAAATATTGTATGCTTATACACTCACCCGAAAGAGACGAAGGCAAAAAAGATGACAAGAGGCCGGAAACGGTAGGTGAGGCTAAGACGGAAGCTGCTTTTCGAGTCGGCGGCGGCTTAAGTATTTTAATATTTAATAGGGGCCAACGCTTGTAAATTTAGATATCAGAACACACACACGGGAGTCGTCACTTCAAGCACGGCTATATGTTTTTTTATTATTATTTTATTATGGGCGCATTTATTTATGGCATTTAATTTTATTTTTATGTACTTTGATTTCCATTACAGCCAGATTGTTTAGGTATTTTTTCGTTTGTTCCTTATTCCTCTTTTATTCCTGTGGATTTTCGGGCGTTAAAATGTACAAATATCATCGTAATAATAAAAAATGAGCTGTCGCGTCGCATCGTCGTTGCGTATAATTTTATTTCATTTGATTTGATTTGATTTCGTTTTGGTTTCGGCTTTGGTTTTTGGCTTTGCCTTGTGACTTTTTGTTCGTTTTACAGCACAATTTGCACGTGTGCTTCGTTATAAGTTAACAAAAAATTACGTAGCCCGCAGCAAGAAGCAAATCAAAGCTCTACACATGCTTTCACACACATACCCTGTACTTTTTGAAAAAAAAAATAGCATCAATTAGAATATACTTTAAGCAGAAGCAACTGTGTAAGCTAAATCATATCAGACCCAAAATGAAATATATATTTTAAATATAAATATTTGTGTGTTGAGAGTATGTGTTAGTTGAGCATTATGTTAATTTCTTTTTCGCTGAATTTTTATTTGCAGTTTAATGCCAGCTGAACGCGACTTAAATCAAAAATTCTGTAGCGTCGCCTCCAATTAAATCGCCTGAAAAATTGATGTGCTCAGGCATTTCTCTGCTGAGGAACTCGGTACCAGCCTGTAATGAATTTAAATTAGCCAAAAGCGTTCGTTAGCTGCTGAATTATTTCCATTGTAGTCCTTGCATTATTTCAGCTGTTTCTGCTGGCATTTGTGGCATCCTATAATTAATTACACTTTGCAATTTTAACAGTTTTACAATCGCATTAAAACTTTGTGGTTTTTGATGTTTTCTGCTTTGTAATGCTTTGGTATATTATAATGCAATAAGCCTAAAACGTCTACAACTTTATATTTTATTTAATTTCTATAGATAGAAATTCTGCTTAATTCTAAACAAGTATCTAAAAAATAGTTATAAGTAAAACTAAAAAATTGTAAAAATAGATTACATTTTTAAAGCTAAATCCGGAATTACAAAAGAAAAGCAATAACACATTTAATATTGTTGGTTATTGTAAAAAAAAAAAAACAATAATATAATACGATATAAAACGTCTATAATTATTGTCCTTTATATCATTTATATACATAAGTACAAAAGCAATGTAAGTAAATTTTAAATAATAATAATAAACTACATTCAATTATTTTTTTCTCATTATTTTTACCGTCTTTTTTATTTAAATTTAATTTGCTTAAACTTTAAACGTCTAAAAAAAACATTTGAGTTTATTATTTTGTTTTAATTCAAAATTGAGTTTAGTTTGAGTTTTAATCTTTGAATGGTTTTACCATAATTTATATTTATGATTAATAATCCATTTTGTTTATTTATCCAATTTAATTTAAAATAGTTATTTAAATTCAAAACTGACTAAAGTTAATAATTTAATTTATAATTTAAACATTAGCTGAGCTTGAATTAAATAATTATATATTTTTAAATTAAATGGTTTTGTGTTTTAAACTATTTTATTGATTTATTTTGATTTTTATTGGCTATTATTTTTAATTAATTTTATTTCAAATTATTGTTCCAATCCGATTAATTTTGAATAGTTTTTTCACTTTTAAGATATTTAGTTATTCCGCTAGAACGACTGCACGCCGCGAACCTCGTTTGGTAAATGACAACTCCGCCAATTCGCAGGACAACTGTCGATGCATAGTTGTAGTTTTTAGTTTCAGTCGCAATAAAAGACAAACGCGCCGACAGAGAAACGCACTTTGAATATTAGCGAACTTGCGTACGAGCAAAAGAAGGCAAATACGAAGGACGAATAACTGTGCGTTGAGAAGCAACAAAACGAAACCGCACGCAACGTGCAACAGCCGCCAACTGAACGGATGGGTTTATATCTGCCAACAGCAGCAGCCACACACACACACACACACACACACCCACACATACATTCACACAGACATTTGCCTGTTCTGTTGATAACAATTTTCGACATCGAAATTCGATATTGCCATCAGCTGCTGCGGCTGCCGCCAGTGAGAAAAGCGAATCCAAAACAGAGACAGTGGCAGCAACAACAAACAGCCGCAAGCCTTAGCATGTTGCATATGCCAACACATACACACACCCATACATTCACACAATGTTGCCCCTACCTTACTTCCTTTATCTGCTCCTCACGCATGCGCCAAAAGTATGTAGGCAACAATTCATAATGACAACGTTGCTATCAACGCGTCGCAAGTTGGCGCTTCTTTTCGAGCCTGTTTTCATACCCTTTAAGCACAGGATGAGTGGGTGTATTTAGCTTAAACATATATGTACATTTACGCATACACTAATACTAATATTTATTTAATCAATTAAGACTGTCATCTGCGCCGATCTTTTTCGTTTCAGAGTGACCAGCCGCCATTCTCATGGTAAAACCGTATTTCATTCCATTCTAATTATTTATCGAATCAATCGATAACAAACTACACAATCAGAATTTAGGTTATTGTTCTTAACTAGCTATTACAAATTAATTATTAAAATATCTCAAAGTCTCAATAATATCAAAATTTTTATATTTATAAGCTTCTACATTTACCGCAGGGTGTGTCCGTCCGACTCCTGCCTATAGTTTGTCATGTTACCATCTTGTTATATTCCTTATTTTTTTTTTGCCACCACATTCTGTTATTATCTTTATTGTCGTGCAATATTCGGATGCCACTGAATGAAATTAGTCACCCAACCGGCACTTGACTTTGCCACCGGCTTCAAGTTCACGTGCTCCGCCAGGGAGTACGAAGATGCAGAAGGCAGTACAGGCAACGGCATGCGGGGAGATGGGTGCTAATGAATTAGACCAAAGTTTTTAATGAAGCTCTTTATGGCGTGGCAATGTCAGAGGCCGCCTCAACTGACCCACTTTTATCGAGTGGCATCAAAAATAGCGCAGGCGATTAGATAAAGCCTAAAATATGGGAATGAAGCGTTTTATGCGCTAGCTATAAATAAGCCACATAATTTAGTTACACTATAATAGAATTTATTAATATAATTCATATAGGTGCATTAGTTAAATTTAATGGAGAATTTCCATTTAAATTCTAAATTAAATACCATTAAAGAAAAGAAAAGAAATACATGATAGAAACAATAATAAAATTATTTTTATTTAATATATGTATGTTGTCTTCGGGTTTTAATGATAATATGTATAGATGTATAGATATTCTAGTGGTAAAATTGAAGCAGTCCATGCTGTGACAATTGCTGCGATTATGTTGTTTGGAATGTGCGCCCCAAAAATATCCTTGCCTACTTATGTGCGCAATTTTAGAGATAAACAGAATGGGAGGCAAAGATTGTAAAAGTTGGACTCACGACCTTGAATGACCATTGCAATTTCCAGAAATATTTTCAAATTACGCTTCAACTTCATTTCCCATTTTTCCAAGCCATGACATGCCGGAGTGTGAGCGTGTATGTGTGTTTGTGGATGTTTTAATGTGCATTGCAATGACCACAAAAATTGCAAGAGCAGCTGCCACAATTTGGTTAATCTGCAGACACGAAAGCCAACAGTAAAAACGGAAATTGAGAAACTACTGGTAGAAAAGTAGAGAAAAATAAAACTGCATGTGAGTAGAATAAATTTTGCAGATGTTGCGTTGAAGCCGGGATGTGCTACATAGTCTGTTTTCAATTGCTAGGGCAAACGACATAACAAAAAACCAGACAGAGTGACTTTCAGACAGAGGGATAAGCATTAAAAGCAGATGCGGAAAGGCGAATGCGAAGGGGGGTAGAGACGAGGGAAACGAGAAGCACCTCCATCTCCACGTTGATTTCAGTTTACTTTTTTGAACGTTAAAATAATAAAGCATAAATGCTCTTTGACCTTGTATAGGACCCAGAATGTCAATTGGGTTGACAGAGACGCAGCAATAGCAGAGTCCGTGGCAGTGGCAGAGTCTGGATTGAGCTGCAGCTGTACGGCTATGGCAAAGTGACAAAATGAATGATGCCAAATTCGAATGATGACGGCGCGCATTTCTGTTGTTTATTTTATGTCATTCTGATAAATTCTTTTCTTATGTTGGAAATTAATAGAAAACTGCGTGAAAACATTACCACAAAAAGTGACAATTCCATTTGACCCAATTACCAATTTCTCCTTGCGCTTTTCCAACTTAATTGCTTGAAAATCAATTTGTATGCTTAACTTATTGCCATTTGTCTGCGTACATTTCAATTAATATTACTTGTGTATAGAAAACATACAGCAATAGCCATTCGAAATTGCGTGTGCCATCTTCGTCTTTAATTGAGGTTAAGCGAGTAAGCGCCATAAATGACATTAAATTGTTTATAGAGCAAGGTTATGGCCCTGTTCGCTTCTAGTGAGTTATGACTCTTTATACCACAACTTTAGAAAAAGAAAGGAAAGGTTATAATAACAGATGAAGGTCGACTTAGCAACAAACCAATACCTAAAGCTTCATAAATTTGTTCTGTTAATTTCTAATTTATTTTAACTTTTAACATTTTACTCCACTCACTTTAAATAAATTCAAATGTACGCCAAGTTAAAAGCAGTGTTCTCTACACCATGACAATAGCTGTTTGCTATGCAACATCATTAAAAGCAGGGCTGCATTATATATGTCGCAGAGCACTGAATAACCACTGTTATCACTTGATAATTAAAAAGTGTGCTAAAAAATGAATAATAAAATGAGCCAGACTATAAAAAACGACAACAATTTGTTATAAATAATATTTTGACAATAAGCATCGTTCTCTAACATTTTGTGCTCCTGTGCGCTCGCGAAATCAAACATGTCCGTGAGCAATGCAGTTGTTGGTGGTCGAACGAAAAAGGTAAACACGGCAAGTTGCCTCAAAGACAGAGCACACAACAGAATTTTTAAATTAAAGCGCGTTACTGACTCATTATACAACACTGTTAATAGGGCGCCAATTTAAAAAAGTTACACAAAAAGCACCAATTTTGGCGCAAAAAGGCCAAATGTGGCAATCGCTACATCAATGCTGCCCGCCAGTTGTTTGTTTTGTTTGTACCTGCTAACAACGAAGGCGGCTGCAAGGTGAATGAGAGTTTTCGCGAAAATTTATAAATTAACAGCTGTGCGGATGCCATCACCCAATTACACACGCACGCACACAGATATTGCAAATTAATTTGTTATCAGCAAATTGCACTTGGCGCCAATGCCGACGCTAATGCTGCCTGTGCTGCCGATGCAAAATCATATAATATTTTGCTCTAGCGAAAAATAGTGATAAAAGTGAAACATAAACAAAACGTTGATAAGCCACCTCGCTGCGCTCCTACGCTGCTACTGCGGCTATTATCAATGCGCCGGTCGTAAGCTAAATTTCTTCGTGTTCGGGCCGGCAAATTATCATGCTAAACTTGTTGAGCGAGTTAAAACAAAAAAAAAGGCCCAAGAACTACCAACAATGGTGAAAATATATAATACTCGCTGCCTGAAGAGCGCACACAGCGGCGACAGCGACGCAGCCACTGACCTTTATTTGACTTCTAGCTGCCGCCGCCTGTGTCTGCTCGGCAATGAAAACGCAGAAAAAAGACATGGGTCTCTGCCTCTCTGCCTGCCACACACAACCTATTTTCGATGTGTTGTTGTTGAACATGGAGTTTCTTGCAGCGGCGTTAACTGCGCTGTCAGCAGCGCAGCAGAGCAGCAGACACAGCGAGCGGCCGGGTTGGAATATTTATGTACTTGGGGTACATATTTAGGTTGCGCGTGGACGAGTCTGAATCAAGAGTCTCCGAATTATATCGAATTAATTCAATAAAACGAAATAAAGAAAAGCGTAAGGAAACCTTTTGAACAAGTGCCAAAATGCGTGGCATTTATTTTTTTTCAGTGTCAATTGTTTTGCACTGAGAATTAAATTGCTGTAAATGAGGGAAAACTTTTACTTTCAAGTGCCGGCCTGTGGCAGCCTTATGTTAATTAATTACAACTTATCAAGCATTTATCATACATATGTATATTGTTAAACAATTCCCGTTGCCAATGGAAAATGTAAAATGAAGAGTGGACATGAAAATTGCGGAAAATTTAAGGACATTCTGGCATAAGGATGTGTGTGTTATGTAAATGTGTTTATACACATTCTTTTCGAGTATCAACTACTATCGTTACCGCGTGACACGGCACGCGCTCAACTCTGTTGGGCGAAAACTATTCAATCAATTGAAATTGACACAAGTGTGGAACCGATTGAAAGTGTGCTACTGTTATACGGTCACTGTTAAAAGTCATAATGTATGACAGTATAACAAGTGAATGAAATGTGTTCAACAGCTGAAATTAATTAATGAGTTGCCAAGGTCACATCAAATTCGGCAGTTCAAATATGGAAAATAGTTATGAATTGAGTTTAGCGTTTGGTAATTTATAAAACATTTGCCATAACTATGGCACTATAAACAAAATATTTGTAAAATACAAATTGGCAACGTCAGCGATTTTTCTCGCATTAACTATAAATAGAACCGTAAAAGTTATGGATGACAAGTGCAGGGAGACGGCAACAGCGACGCTGACTGCGACTGTGACGCCAGTGTCAGGGGCACAGCTGGGAGCGGTGGCTGCGTTATCAACTGCCTCCACCTCCTGCTTTGACTGCGTGCGTGATGTTGTGATACTGATAATGATAATGCTAATGCTAATGATCATAACGATGATGCAACGTGATAGTTAACGCTTAAACGGATTTCAACTGTAATCTGGGTCGGGCTACATTAAGCTGCGATTATCAGTCAGTACGTTGCGATTGTCTGAGCTGGGCAGATTCTTTTCAAAATGTTGCGACGCCAATTGTCCTATCGTTTCGAAGATCAAGACTCGGCGTCCATGGCCTTGCGGGTTGAGCTGCATTTCCTAATTCTCTAATCCGACTTTCCTAATTCCTTTCTTTCTCTCATCTCTCCTTAGATGAATCGTCGCTTTTCACGCGTGGAGTCCGGCGGGGATCTCAAGGATTACTTTGATCGCGGTGATATTGCAATGCGCGAAAATCGTTGGAATTTCGAGGTCGCATGGGAGGTGGCCAACAAGGTGGGTGGCATCTATACGGTGATCCGTTCCAAGGCCTATGTCTCGACGGAGGAAATGGGCGAGCAGCTGTGTATGATGGGTCCCTACAAGGAACATTGTGCCCGCACTGAAATGGAGGAAATGGAATTTCCACGTGGCAATCCATTGTTGGACGCAGTCAATTCGCTACGCTCTCGTGGCTACAAGATCCACACCGGTCGCTGGCTGGTCGATGGTAATCCTCAGCTGATACTGTTCGACATTGGCTCAGCTGCCTGGAAGCTGGATCAATTCAAATCGGAGATGTGGGAGAAGTGTCATATTGGCATCCCTCATCTGGACATTGAGACCAACGATGCCATCATAATGGGCTTCATGATTGCCGAGTTCCTCGAGGAGTTCCGTAACTTTGCCATTTCCTACTCGCAGAACAACGATCTCAGTCCCCCTCGGATTGTGGCCCACTTTCACGAGTGGCAGGCGGGCGTGGGTCTCATAGTGCTGCGCACCAGGCAGGTTGAGATTGCCACTGTTTTCACCACCCATGCCACACTGCTGGGACGTTACCTCTGCGCCGGCAATACGGATTTCTACAACAATCTGGACAAGTTCGCCGTGGACGAGGAGGCGGGCAAACGTCAGATCTATCATCGTTACTGCCTGGAGCGTGGCGCTACACATCTGTCGCATATCTTTACCACTGTCTCCGAGATCACGGGCTTTGAGGCAGAACATCTGCTAAAGCGTAAACCGGACATTATTACGCCAAACGGTTTGAATGTTAAGAAGTTCTCGGCCATACACGAGTTCCAGAATCTGCATGCAGTGGCCAAGGAGAAGATCAACGAGTTTGTACGTGGACATTTCTATGGGTGAGTAGAACCGGTTGTCCTCTATCCCAGATGATTTTATATACTCTCTTCCTTTCCGTCAGCCACATGGACTTTGATCTGGACAAGACGCTGTACTTCTTCATTGCGGGTCGTTATGAATTTGGCAATAAGGGCGCCGATATATTCATCGAGGCCCTGGCTCGCCTAAATGCCATGCTCAAGCATGAGCGCCCCGACACCACAGTGGTGGCCTTCCTCATCTTTCCCACCAAGACGAACAACTTCAATGTGGATTCACTGCGCGGTCATGCGGTCATCAAGCAGCTGCGCGATACCATCAACAATGTGCAGCAGGCTGTGGGCAAACGCATGTTCGACACTTGTGTTAAGGGTCACATACCCAGCCCGGATGAGCTCCTGCAAAAGGATGATCTCGTCAAGATCAAACGCTGTATGTATGCTATGCAGCGCGACTCCATGCCGCCAGTGACCACGCACAACGTGGCCGATGATTGGAATGATCCTGTGTTGGCTTCCATTCGACGTTGTCATCTCTTCAACTCGGTAAATGATCGTGTCAAGATGGTCTTCCATCCAGAGTTTTTGACATCGACAAATCCATTGTTTGGCATTGATTACGAGGAGTTCGTCCGTGGCTGCCACTTGGGTGTCTTCCCCTCATACTATGAACCTTGGGGCTATACGCCAGCCGAGTGTACCGTCATGGGCATACCAAGTGTCACAACAAATCTATCCGGATTCGGTTGCTTCATGCAGGAGCACATCAGTGATCCCAAATCCTATGGCATCTATATTGTGGACCGTCGCTACATTGGACTGGAGAACAGTGTGCAGCAATTGTCCAGCTTCATGATGGAATTCTCGCGCCTGAATCGCCGGCAGCGTATCATTCAGCGTAATCGCACGGAGCGACTGAGCGATCTGCTCGACTGGCGCACGCTGGGCATTGTAAGTACTTATACACAAATTAATCATTGATAATATAATTAATATATTTAATATTCTTTACAGTATTATCGACAGGCTAGAGTTAAGGCCTTGCAGGCCGTCTATCCGGATTATTTGGATGAATCCAGTCTATATGGTTCGCGCAGTAATCTGATGTACTCACGTCCTCACAGCGAGCCGCCCAGTCCTACCTCATCGCGTAAGTCAGAGTAGTAAAAGGATAGACTATACTAAACTAATTTGCAATATAGATTGATAATATTGGCAAATAGAATTCTGCTCAAAGAACTGCAGTGACATTCGTGCAATTGCATAACCCATGAATCATAATCACCGCCTTGCTTGAGCGTCATTTGACATTCAGAAATCATTGATGTTTACTTTATTGATACGAACTAAATACCGTGTAATCAGTTTTATGCAACTAGCAATTATTAACAATCGTTTACTCTGTTCTAGGTCACACTACGCCTGCGCCCTCGGTGCATGGCTCCGATGATGAGGACTCGGTGGATGAGGAAACTGAGCTCAAGGAATTGGGCATTAAATAAATTCGCCCACTGTTAGCCACTGATCAAATGCAACTCTATACAGCGCAATATTACCAATAAGTTTAGTAATTTTGTTTCTACACACACACACATACACGCACATGTTCAAAGGGCACATGTTTGTAGAAGGTCTTTAAGCTATGATGACCATGCCCACACCTCGAGTAACTATATCTACCTAAAAATGCTACAATTGTTTTAAATGATTCTTGCTCTAAAAAACACAAATCTTAATGCTGTTGGAAACATTTTGAAATGGAAATTCTATTAAATGTTGTTTAGTCTATAAGCAGAGCAAAGTTCTAAATGCCGTCAAATGTTATTAAACAATACCATAAATTAAATTATTATTTACTATGATACACACTAAATCGGCCACAATAAATGACCTTACTAATCAATCAATCAAATGTTGCACAATGAATTATATGATAATAGCAAATATGTAATTATTATTATTATAATTTGTAATTAATTAATGCATGCCACATTATACATACTATATAACAAATTACCGTAGAAACGTTCTGGAAAATGTTAAATTTATGCTAAAACAATATATACTGCCAATGATCGAAAACGAATATTAACTACATGCTACACTAATTGAAGATATGCTTCTTATACTGATTGAAGTCTGAAATTTGACTTAACTTATTGCATTCCCCTATGGTGCAAGTATACCATCGTTTTTGCTAATACCAACGACTAGCATCTTACTATGAGCTGTGTCCGCCTGCAGCCATTCCGAATTTTGTATACCCTGTTCATAGCTGTTGAAGAAGCCTGGGCTCTGCACGGCTATACATTGTCTAATATGATTGCTTCTAATTGATTGTATGCACGCATGTGAGAATGTATATGCAGGGCCGTCTTTAGACTATTGGAGGGACCGGGCACTTTTATATGAGGGGCTCCAGCGAACAAGAGTATGTATTCCTTGAACATTATGGGGGATAGCCTAGACAAAAATTGTTGTTTTGCTCAAATTTTTTGTAGAAATTATGGGACCCTAATGAACGTGGGACCCTGGGTAAATGTTCAGTAGACAGTCTTGTACTATGTGTAAGACACCCTGAGGTAAAAAGAGGAAATACACCAAGTGCGGCAGTTGAATCAACAAGAATTACAAAAAAAACTATAATTTTATTAACGCAAAAGTGTTTGACATGGAAATAAAAATTAGTCACTATTTAAATTTCTTAATCGCAACCAAAGCAGTTCTAGTCGTAACAGTAAAGAAATCTCAGATATACATTTTATATGAAAATCGTTAACGAATGTTGCTGGAACACTCCAATGGTGGCAGTGAATCGCCTAAGCATTGGCCTTAATCCTTGCGGCGACTGTACAAGGAACGCATGAACTTCTTGTGGCTCTGACGGCGACTCTGGCGACGACGTCGACGCTGAGCAGGTACCTTATAGCCACCGTAGCCACCGTCGTTATCGTTGTAATCCAAATCGTAGATATCGTTATCATCGTCAGTCTTGCCATTCTCAAGGTGAGACGGTGGCAGGGGCTTGATATCTTGCGGGGTGTCGCTGCCATCGCCACTGCCCTCGACGCAATCCTCTAGTTTGCCACTGGCGCTGAGACACTTTTGGGACTTGAGCACCCAACCGCTGTCCTGGTCTGGCTCCAATTGCTGATCCGACTCCTGTTCGCTGGACAAATCCAGCTGAGGCTGATAGGGAAAGACGGGGGCATACCACATGGGCATGGCCATCATGGGTGCTCCAAATCCAGTCACGCACTGGGCACAACGCGGCGGCAGGCCATGCTTTAGTATATAGCCATAGGTGAGCTCCAGGCAGCCATGGCAACTGGCACGTCGCGTTCTGGAACCACGGGACTTGCGACGTCTGGCTGGCACATATTCCACCGTCTCGTGACAATTCTCTGGCTCATCCTTGTCACACTGGATGACCCGCTTGGCATGCATGATACGCGCCTGGCAACGTTCGCCGCAGACCCGCTGACGGGAGTGCTCCCGGCAGTGTGGCTTCTCCTCGCACTCCCTGGCCCTGCGCACCACATAGCAGCAGGAGCCAAGCTCATTGTAGCCCAATCCGAATCTGCCGCCCAGCTGGGAGACATTCTGCTGCACCTTGACGTTGATCTCGTTGCGTGCTTGGATATCGTTCTTGATGATATTGTTGATCTCGTTCGTCAGTCGGATGATGTTGGTGGTGTTGAGTGGTGTCTGTGCGGGTGCCACATAGCTGGTGTCATTGAAACCCTGCAGCATCAGCGGCTCATCAAGCAGCTCCGGGCAGCGTGGACACTCCGCCTGGCACTTCTCATCCGTGGCACAGACATCCAGGCAGCTCTGCCGATTCGACTGACACTCCTCGTAATCGCTCAGCGAGGGTTGTTCATAGTTCTGCAGTGGTGTGTGCACCACAATCTGATCCTTGACGGTGTTGTTCTGGCCACTGACCCATGGAGCCACCATGGACAGCAGCAGCAGCAGCACGCTTGTGTTTGGCTAGGGAATAATTGAGATAAGATAAGACTCAAATGACATAATTGGCATACCGCCGAAATCTAATTAAATGTAATCAAATTGGCATTCTGACAGAGTCACTACGTCATCTCGAAAGAATTTTTATAACGGAACTTACCTTCATTTTAGTTTATGCCCCAACCCGAATTGCTGATTATCTGCTGACTCTCACACACGCTCTCCGCTCTCTCCCTTTGTGTTTCTACTTCTGCTTTCTGCTTTCTGCTTGCTTCTAGTGCTGCTTTGCCCTTCCGGTCTGACGCGTCCGCCAGTGAGTAAATATTGTCATCAACTGCACCACCAGCACCACCTGTACGAACTGTAGAGCTTTTTCGCCATCAGCCTTACCACGGCGAAAAGAAATATCAACAACTGCCTGATTAGATAAGTTTATCTTATAAAATTGATTAGGTGCCACAATCGATGCGAAGCTTTCGCTCAATTCGAGCCACATTCAAACCATTGCGAACCACACCGTGTACCCCTGTTTGACGGACCGTACACTCAGAGAAATAGTCGCTCCAATATTACTACTGCATGTGCTTGTGTACTGTTGAGTCGGGTGCACCCTACAGTGTCTGCTTGGTATGCACTTTTCATGGTATAATACTTTTGATTTTGAAATGAAAAACTTATACAAGAATAACTATAATTTGAATTACTGTAATCATCAGTTGAAAAGGTAACAAAAGTTTGCTTTCCACTTTATTTAAGAGAGTTTCACGACAGCTGATATAGTTGAAGATATATTGTGTTTATCAGTGTATCTGCTTCACCTTTGCCAGCCATCCTCCTTACGACAGCCAATGGTGCCGGAGTACTGTGGGTCCTCACAGAAGGTCTGCTGATCGTAGAAGTCGCAATTTGGGCTATTGCAGTGATAGGTATAGCAGTAAGTGGAGCAGCTGGTAATCAGACCCGCAGCACAGCCGCTACAGTCATACCTCGCTAAGGCGAATGAAGATAATTAGATTAACTTCATTTGTAATTTGAAAAGAAACTAAAGACTTACTTGCAGTTGTGCCGCAATTGCCGTGTTTCCGGCAATCCGCATTCCAATTGGGTGGCATTAGCAGCATTTCCTCATCGTTGTCATACCAGCTGGTCACGTTGGCAGGTCTCAGCGCCACCTTGGAGCTGGTGCAGAGCTTGCCACAGAGCTGTTGCCGCCTGTTGTAGCACTGCCAGCGCTGGCTTTGACCTTGACAGCGACAGATGCGTGGTGCAAGCAGAGTGCAACATCTATTAGTCGGAGCAGTGACATCTTCATCCTGCTCCTCATCGTCTTCATCTTCATCCCCATAGTCATCGCCTTGACCTGGTAGAGTTATGGAAGCATTCACCACCAGATTCTCCACATTGTTGATGACCAGATCCGGTGAAGACTTCGATTTCTCCACAATGATTGTCTTCTCCAGATGAATTGGAGCCAATTCGTTGGGTTCTGGTGGTGCACACTTATGTCCAGTCCAGATGGTGCCAGCAGGACAACGTGTCTGCACGCAACGTCCATTCGTATACACGCCGGATCGACAGTAAACCAAACGGCAATTGTTGTTCAATAGCACCGTTCCAGGTGGGCACTTACGGATGGGCTCAGGTGCTGGAGAGGTGTCAGGCACGATGGGTGTAGGAGGTGTTGGAACTGTATTAGGAGCGTTAGTGCTGGTTCCTGGAATCTCAGATTCAGCGGGTGATGACGGTGTGATTGGAGTGTTGGGACAAGGTTCGGGCTGCACTGGCGGAGCGGGGTTGACTGGTTGAATTGGACAGGGTGTGGCAGGAGGTTGATTTGGTTGAGGCTCTGGCGCTACAGGTGGATTGGGACAAGGCTGAGCAGGCGGTAGAGTTGGATTTGGCTGCGGCAGTACCGGAGGAGAAGGTGCAACAGGTTGATTGGGACATGGCTCGGTTAACACAGGCGAATTGGGAGCCGGCTGAGCTTGTACTGGAGGATATGGCGTCACCGGTTGATTGGGACAAGGAGCCGGAGTCGGAGAGTAAGTTGAATTTGGTAGCGGTTGTGGTTGAACAGGTGGATAAGGAGCTATTGGTTGATTAGGGCAGGGCTGTGCTTGAACTGGAGGATACGGAGTAACGGGCTGGTTGGGACAGGGCTGAGCCTGGCCAGGACCAACAGGTTGAATTGGCGGATATGGAGTAAGAGGCAGGTTAGGTTGACTTTGGCCCGGATCAACAGGCTGAATAGGCGGATATGGAGTAACGGGCTGGTTGGGACAGGGCTGGGTTTGGCCGGGACCTACAGGCTGAATTGGAGGATACGGAGTAACAGGCTGATTGGGACAGGGCTGAGCCAGGCCGGGAACACCAGGTTGCGGCTGAACTGGAGGATACGGAGTAACAGGCTGGTTAGGGCACGGCTGAGCTTGGCCAGGCGCATTAGGATATGCAGGATAACTGGGATTGGGCGGTGCCTGACCTGGCAGATACGGTTGATTGGGACAAGGTAAACCTTGCACCACGGTTGGATATGCTGGCTGTCCGTTGACGAAGCCCGGCGGAAACACGTTCACCACCACATTGACTTGACCTAGAGGAAGAGACACATTGAAACATAAGTGTAGAAGATTTCACCAGAGAAACAATATTCAAAGTACATTTAAAAAAAGTGTAGCATAATTTTAGCTGTTGACATTAATTGAACTGTAGTTTCTTCAGGTTCCTAAAGGATGCTCAAAACTCACCATTTCCACACTGAGTGGTGGAGATATTGGGCAGCACACAGAGTCCATTTTGGAGCACATAGGGAGCACTACAGTAGCTTCCTGGTTGATAGCACTGCACGCTCACTGACGGAGATTGAAATTGAGCTTGTGCCTGAATCTGAGTCCAGACCAGATTCAGGGCCAAGATCAGCCAAGACAATAGTAAGACTTTATAGATGCACATGCCGATTAGAACTGAGACTAAATTTCAATTGAGTTCAAGTCGGAAGCTGTGAAATCTTCTGCCACTCAGCGAAATGAAACGTGTGGCGTCTCTCGCAAAAGGTTATCACCACAGGGGCAATTATGTTTTTTTATTACATACACACATGTATTTATTTCTTTGTCATCAATGAAATCTCTTGGGCTGGGAGTCAGTCGCGTTTCGAGCTCAGTGGCTGGAGCATCGCAGCTGTAGTATAGCATCGGACATAATGTCGCACTGGACAATTGTCTTTCTTATTTGCGCCATTTGGGCCAATGTTCGTTTTACGGAAGGTTATCAAAATGCCGCTGGCGAGGTAAACGGAGCACCCTTGAATTATTTATACTCTGCCATGACTGGTAAATAATTATAACCTCTTCTCGTCCTCAGGCACTGCTCTGCCCCGTGGGCTATGACCTAGTGAATGGCATGTGCTACAAGCACAACAGGTGTGAGGAAGGTAAGTTACTGCTCCAGCTGACTGTAGTGTGCACAACCCTTTGTGCCACAGTGCCTCAAGGTCAAGTTCTAAATATAGCTTACGCACCAGGGCTGCCAACTTTGGCTATTTCCGGGTAGATGTGTTTATATTTTTTCATTCGAAGTATCAAAGATTAGTGAACCAGCGAAACAGACAGAAGGAGGTGCGGCAGAACCCACAAATTATAATTATTCTTGATAAAGGCGAAGTGCTGATTCCATTTATTTATTGTATGGAGTTTGGATTCTCCTCTTCAGATAACAGTTCCTTTTGGACATTTACAAACATTATTTAGAACAGAGTTGTTGATATTCCGATTGTGTTTTACGTTAACAGCGCTGCCTATGTTATTTACAGAACAGTGTTACATTTAACAGTGAGTAATTATTGCAGTTAATACTTATTGAATTCATTTATTTACTATGAAATAAAGAATTACGGCAAAGATATTTCAATTAAGAAAATTAAATTAAAGTTAAATTAAAACAGAAAAAAACCAGAATATTCTGTAATTGTAATGCAATAAATATTTATTTTAGGCTACTTTCTACACACTGATGGCTTGTGCTATTTGATCAAACCAAAGCCGTGTCCCAATGATAGCACCACCACAGAGGAGCCTACCACTAGCACAACCACCACAACAGAGGAAGCCACCACAACCACTACTACCACAACAGAGGAAACCACTACTACTACTACCACCACCACAGAGGAACCCACCACAACTACTACAGAGGAAGCTACTACTACTACAACAACCACAGAGGAACCCACCACAACCACTACCACCACCACAGAGGAAGCTACTACCACCACCACCACAGAAGAGCCCACCACTACTACCACCACCACAGAGGAACCCACCACAACTACTACAGAGGAAGCCACTACTACTACTACAACTACCACAGAGGAACCCACCACAACAACCACTGAAGAAGCGATTATCATGCCACCAAGCGCGATACCCGAGGAGCAAGTGCGCTGTCCACCCGGCTCCATTTACTTCAATGAGCAATGCCGCAAGATTATCTGCACCCAGGGCGAGTACCATGAGGGTCGTTGCCTATCACCCGCCTGTCCGGTAGGCACAGTTTGGTGGGGCAAGCGTTGTCAGCCACCGGGCTATGTTACCACTATACTGGAGATTGATAATGTAGTGAAAAATCAATTTGAATACAAAGCAGTCACGGAAAACGTGCAGCGTGTAGACTACGAGACGATTAAGCCATACGACCCCAATTCAGATGCCAGCTATGATGTAACAGTGCCATATACCACTACCACAACGACAACCACAACGGCGAGACCCACTTATCCCATCTGGACGATGCCAAGTGCAACAACAGCTCCACCTGATGCAATTGTTAAGGACCCGCATCCGGGTGCAGCCCTGCCAGAAGGTTGCTGTCTGGTGAAGAGTCCACGCATCTGTCGTCCGTATCCACCCACTTGGCTGTGCTTCAATCGGAGTAAACAATATTGTGATCCCAGAATTTGCACACGTCCTATAATTTACCTCAAACCACCGAAAATTGTGGAACTAACCGATCCACCATTGCTAGTGATGCCGCCAAATCCTCCTTTGACTGCTTGCCAGACACCCGAATGCCTGGAAAGTGGTAAGTATTGCCTCTTATGACCAGTTAAACCATTGCTAATTGGATTTAATTCCAGATAAGCTTAACTGCTCAGGGTGTGCACTGGGAGACCGGGCTACTTGCTCAGCTGGCTGTTATAATTATTTCTGTCCCGGTGATAATTGTCAGTTCAAAAACTCTGAAGACTTTTGCGCTCTATATCCAGGTGGATTTGGCTGCAACAAAAACGAGGGCTGCATCTGGGAATGGTGCACTGAAAAATGTAAATAACAAATGCAAATAATTTTTACAATTGGTAAAATTATAAATTAAATTTTTAAAACTTATGATTTTTAAAAACTTCTTTGAATTTACGCGCGCACCTGTTGGCGTTGCCACCATGCTGGCATTTAAAAATGAACTAAAATTGGCTGAGCGATGGGCAGCACTGAACGACTCAACTGATTCCTCGAATCATATAACCAGTGCTACCACCAATAAAAAAAAAACTTCGCCATAAATGAAAAAGGGCCCAATAGGCAAGAAAACACGCCAACACTTGGTTATAAATAATATACAAACGTTTGCGTACTCTGTACATAAAAAAATCGTATAACGAAGTGCAACAGATGTAGTTTTTGGAGCGTCAAAAATGCGAACAAAGTAAGTTGCATCGAGCAAAGGAAGCGGACAAAATGCTTTCACGCTTGCAGACAGTCTTAAGATCGAAAAGTCTATCAAGTGCACTTCGTGCATGCCACAACCCCGGAAGAGAGCTTCGCAATCTGAATCATTTAATAAAATGTACTTAATTTGCTGTAAAGCTGTGAAATACATTAACAATTTTAATACTTTGAAGTTGATTTAAAAAAAAAGTGTAATCGCGCCAACACATAAAATAACGCCAAATTTGACGCAAGAACGCCAAGTCTGGCAGCCGTGGGTTTTGCATCGAGCGCAAAACAACGGTGCTTTTGCTTATTTCGGTTTCAGTCGTTAAACGAGAGAGCAAGTGTCTAGACTTGCATTTTGTGTGGTTAGCGCGCGCGTTTCGTTTCTTTGCTCAGCGTGCGTGTGTGCGTCGAAAAGTGTTAAAACACAAAAGTTTGTTTGTGGCAAAACAAAAAGAAAGTGTGTGTGTGTGTGTGTGTGTGTGCAAATACAAAAAGCAAAAAACATAGCAAACGGGCAACGTTCGTTCTCGCTGTCGAGGGCGGCAAATAGGCAAAAGTTCAAAACACAAACCGCAGTTGCATTTGTTGCCGCTCTCCGAGTCGTCGTCGGTTGTCGGTTGTCGGTGTTATTTGTTGTTGTTGGAGTTGCTGGAGTGTTGTTTTTATTGCCGGAGTCAGCGGAGGTGCGAAACGCAAGAGGTAGATTACTGTTTACATATTATATCTAAGTGTATGTATGTATGTCTGCTTGTTATTTATTTCATTCATATACGACACGGCGCAATCATAATAAAGCAGCAGCAGCAACAGTGACAGCAATTGCAATAATATTTAATAAACGAACGCCAGTCCAAATTTGCGTCTGTTTATGCCGTCACAACAACAAAATATAAATAGCTATTGCGCAAATATACAATCAAACTCATGTGTGCATGTGTGCGTGTGTGAGTGTGCGTTTGAATTTGCATATGTATATGTATATGTGCATTATGATATTCAAATGCAGCGAATTGCAAGGTTCTCAATTCGCCCACTCGCTCACTGATCTTTCTCCTCTCTCCATTCTCCTTTGCGCGCTGGTCGCGAGTGTTAATTGAAAAAAACTACAAACTTCCTGTTATTGGGGTAAGGGATGTGGCTGCCCATTCTCCACTTTACATACATACATACATATACACACATACATATGTACATATACATAACTGTTGCCGTTGCCGCAGACAACATGAGCTTTATTGCGGCCGCCTAGCTCAACTCCCCCTCCCAGCTCTAAGGGCTCATAGTGAGTGGGTGTATGTGTGTGTGTATAGAAGTTTTTGTGCTTTCCCTTGTGTGTGTGTCTATGTTTCCTCGCATGTGTGTTAGTATTTTTGCCAGAATGCGGGCGTTGAAGTTTTTAGTGCAACATTTTTTCTATGTGGTTTTTTTTTTTTCGTATTTCTCCTTTTTTGCTGCTCCAGCGGGAGCTTTTATATTGTATGTGCTATTATTAAAATGCCACACACAAACACACACACACACACATGCACACGGACAGAGCAAAAAGCAAAACTATTCTCCAAGTGTTTGCGTGTGTGTGTGTGTGCCTATGAGGCGTTGGCGTTCTAGCACTGAAGAAGAGGAAGCAGCAACAGGAGCACTGAGAGTGTGAGGCAATGCACGAACAAAGGGGGAGAGAAAGAGAAAGAAAGACAGGCAGCGCGACGTGAAGTTAATAAATAAATCAAATAAAGCATAAAAATGTAAATCAACGCAACAACAACAACATCAATAGCAGCAGCAGCAGCAGCAGAGCATTTTCTTCAATAAGAATTTGAATTTGCGGTCCGCTTGTCTCCCCCGCCCCTTAGCCTTACCCTTTCCCCTTTATCACCACCCTAAGCTCCCTTGCACTTGTTAGACATAAACGCCGCCGCACATTTGCCATATGCTCTGGCATAGTCTTTGTTGCTGTTGGGATTGTAATAAAGCGTTTTACGGCCTGCCCCAACTGCGACTCTCCCCCTCTCCTCGCCCGGCAGTTGTTGTTTTTATGACAGTTAAGCTATTTTGCGTATGACATGTTTGAGATGCCGATGCCAGGGCTGTCAACACCGCTGTTAGATGCAGCCTCGCTCGCGTTCTTCACGCCTTCGCTCAGCCCTTTCCCCTGGACAGTGGGTGTAGCTACAGTGCGTTTCATAATCATAAGACACTTAAATATAACTTATATTTGGTGATTAAACCTTTCTAAAAATCTTGTTTAATGAAATTAAATTAGTTTTGATAATGATCATAAATAAGATGAAACATTTTATTGCATTTTTTTTATATTCAGTATATTTTTCTAGACTTTTGAGAACCTCTACCAATCGGTTTGGCAAGAATCCTATTAATTTTATTTTAATAATTTCTAAAGTGTCTTATGATTATGAAACGTACTGTAGAACTAACTAATTTGATTATTTATGCAATCAAAATATTTGTATTCTGTATATTTTTTATTAGCATCCTGTTTACCCAACATCATGTTCACATTTCACATAAACATTGAAATTTTTCTCACGACACTTGGATTTCTTCCACTGTGCGTGGCAATGTTTGCGCTTTAATTTCTGCGCCTATTAGACACACACTCGCACACACACACACACTCACACGCACATAGACAGTAGCGCTGGCTTCGCTTGGGCTGGGTTGGATTTCGCTGGCATGGAGTGTGGGATGAGGGCGGGGAGTGCGGGGTGTGGGGCGTACTTTTGGCAGCTACTTTTACGCATGTTTTCGCATAGCGCCAAAGATGTCGGCTTGACATAAATTGTCTTGGCCAAATGCGGCAAACTACAACAACAAAACTGGGCCACGCCTACAAAAATAAAAAAAAGACAAATAGAAAAAACAGCCCATAAGAAACCAAACTGCCGCTTGGCTCTTGTCGCGTGTAATTGCTTGCAACAATGTAAATGACAATAGCTTCATGCACAGTGGTTTGCAGTCTCACATTGTTTACTCTGAAGTATACTCAAATGATGTATAAATATTGGTAATTGGAAAATGAAAGATTAATAATTACTATTTGTAATTAATGATGAACTTGTTACAGTGACAAATTAGTTCAGTTGCGTCCCACTGTGCCGTAATAAGTTGGCGGCTTGTAACTAAAAACCGCAAAAGCCAGTCAGGCCACCGCTCGCCGCATTCGTCGGCTCGCAAAGCCAATTTCTCCGCTCGCCCTCTTGCGCTCAACCTTCTCGACAGCTTCGGTTGTTCAGTCTCTCTCACGCCAAAAGCTGTTGCTTCCGCTCTCGCTGTCGGACTCGCTGTAAAAGTATCTCTTTGTTGTTGCTGTTGCTGTTATGCTGTTCGTGGGCGGCAACAACAACAACAACAACAGCAGCAGCAGCAGCAACGTCGCTGACAGCAGTGAAACCTTAGGCCAAGTTTCAAGCTACAAAATGCTTTGACGATGACGTCGTCGCCTTCGTCAGCGTCAGCGTCAGCGTCGTCGTCAGCTGCGGCGTTGCCATCAATCAAACTGTGCGCTTTTAGCGTCGCATTTGGTTGCATGTGCTGCTTTGGTTTTAGTTTTGGTTTTTCGCATTGCGTGCCTCTGCCATTGCCACGCCCCCTACGCACCCACACCCACACTCGCAGTCGTGCTCGTACACGACGAACAAACACACGCATACACACAGTCACACTCGGAGTCACACTCGTACTTGTAATCGCACTCACATTCGCAATGCAAATTGATAGCGCAAACAAAAAACAAAAATAATCCAAGCAAACATTTTGTGGTATTTATTTACGTATTGAATATCGCTTGGATTTGCCGTATGTTTTTTGTATATAGTATTTTATATGTGTATACCCTGTGCATATTAGCAGCTGGGTATAATAAGCGGGGCTGAAATAAGTATAGCTACAGAATATCGGTCATCAGTCAAGTAATAACAGCAATAAAATTTATGAATATAAAAAAAAATTAAACAAATTTATCCAATAAAATTCTTAGTATAAAATCATTCATTCTCTAAACTAATAAAATACTACAATTAATTTCAAATAATTGAAATAAATTATCTTATTTTAATTTCTAAAATTTGTCTCTATTTCAGTAATTCTGTTCCAATTACCCCAATTAACCATTAACATTGGTCTGATTGGGTTTTTCTGGGTTTTCCCCAATCCATGCAGCAAATGCTGGACTTCTCATTTGAATTTTTACGTTTCTTTTATCCCCAGATTTAGATTTAAATTTATTCTTATTTTTATTTTTACTTTGTAATTCATTCAATTAAATTTAAATTAAAATTAAATTAATTATAATCTGTCGACTGACCTTAGTCGACATTAAATAAATAAAATAAAATAAATAAATAAATAAAATAAAATAATATATTGCTATAGAACACCAAGATCAACATGCTCTGTCGTTCCGTCATTAACTCTTACAGTATGACTCTTGATCGAGTACGCTCGACTGGAGTGCACTCAGTTGATTTCACGGCTTTTTTTCACTCTGTATCGTTGTCGGCAATTTAATATTCATTTATTCAACCATGCTTACTTATTAATGTGTTTGTTGCTGTTGTTGTTGCTGATGGCATTTGTATGGCGTTGTAGTTGTTGTTGTTGCAGTTGTTGTTGTTGTTGCAGTTGTTGTTGTTGTTGCTGTTGTTGTGTGGCCAAAAAACTCGAAATCGTCAAATCGCATGTGAGCCATGGCCATGATTTTGAATTTTGATTTCGTATTTGGATTCGTATTCGAGTTCGAATTGGAATTTAAGTAGTAAACAAAAAGCAGCAACAAAAGGCACTCGTAAAAGGTACTTGGCACCTCTACCGATTCCCTAATGGAGCTACTAACGGCATTTTTTATTAGACTTTTATTTTTTTTTCGGGTAATGGAAATCGAATATACCACTCTTAGGAATGTTTTTGTTGCCCATAGCCGTAGTTGCTGTTGTTGTTGTTGTTGTTACTCAGACTTCTTAAAAGCCAAACTTGGTCAAGTTGAATTTGTTCCGTTTGGATTTCCGTGTTAAAACTATTAGGCTGTCCAAGTGGGCTAAGTGAGTTTACCTAAATAAATAAAGTTGATAGATATACAGAAAGTAATCAATATTATTATTATTATTATTATTAGTATATATAGTTTACTGAGTTCTAAAAAATGTTTAGAAAATGCTCTTAAAATTATTAATAACAGTTAATTATATTTCTATACTTTGTTTTAACTTTTTACATTCATTTCTGTACCAATGACAACTCTCTTCGTGAATATTGTCTTGCCCACGCTCCATTCTTATCAAAAACATCTCCAGAGTGAAGAAAAGCTTTTCACTTTCTCAGTGAAACTCACTGATTGCATAATACAGTCTTTAAAGTTTTGTTTTTAGTTGCCAGCAATTAGCTTTAATTGCTCTAGTATTTGAAAGCTCTGATATCTGGTTTTGAAACAAATTAATTGAGACCTTTCGAGCCATAAAGCGTAATGTTTAGAATCACAATAAAACCGAAAAGATACAACAAGAGTGAGAGAACAGTAAGCAGTGGTAGCAACTGGTTTATCAGTTGATTTTAAATATTCTAAAATAAACGACACTACGAACAGTGCTTATTATGGACTCTTAAATATTTAGAGCGCCACAAAACGATGCCAATGGGAGACATAAAAAGAACGATACGATACGGAAAATGTGTTCGCTACGCCATTTTCCGCTCTCCCCCCTGCCCCCTCCCTTACGCTCCATCAGTCTCTTGGCTCTCACGCCCTACATGGTCCGTCCGCCTTTTTGGGCCATTGAAAAGTTTTCGAACTCATAAATTCTTTTGTTTTCAGCTCGTTTTTGCTTTGATTTTCATTTGAGAAAAAAATAACAAAGAAAAGTGAAAATTCAATGGGAAAATTGTCGCTGGCGCTGCGATTACAGCAGCAGCAGCAGCCGGGAAAACTAATTAGTTGCAGTTGCATCGAGGCTGAATTTTACATTTAACAGCCGTCTGCCGTTGCATTGGAGATTGAGTAAGACTTTCGCTTGATTGTGCAACTAACGGCAGACAAATTCAGTTAACTGTTACACACAGTCACTGACTGACTTAATTCCCTACATTTTCCACGCCGTTGCTGCTGTATCTCCAGTTTCCCTATGTATCTTTTGCTACGTATCTTTGTATCTGTATCTGTACCTGTATCTGTGTATCTGTCTGCATGTTTAGATTGGTTTTTCATTTTCATTGCGTGTCCGTTTCACTCTTGTTATTTCTCAGATGTTGACATTGCATTGAGTAGACAATTTTGTTATCACACACGGTTGTGTGTGTGTGTGTGTGTGTGTGTGGTTGTGTGCACGTGTGCGTGTCAACTATTACAATGATTGCGACCTAAACTTTTAGCCAATAAGCTTGAAAGCATCCAGACAGCACACTGATAAGCCGATTGATTGAGTTGATTGATTTTGATGCTATAACTAAAGTAAGCAGACGTTTCATGTATTTATAGATGCTCTGGACAATTGTGCAAGTCAAACTACCTGTTAAATTGATAGTGTGGCTATGATAGACTAGCAGATACGCTCATCACAGCAGTTTGTGCCACACTTGAATATATTCGATAACTTTAAATATGGATTAAATTTGAGTTCTTGAGTTCTGTTTATCCTGAGTTGAATTTACATGTAAATACCAATGTAAATATTATATTCTTGAAATATATTATCAAAACTTTTATCAAACTTTCTGAATTTGATTATAAACTTTAGAACGTTAAAGTCGATTTTTAGATGAAACGTTGCAGCAAATATAAATATAGGTATTGTATTATATAGTAGTATTCTAGTATACTATATAAATAGTAGTATAGTATAGTAGTTTAGTAACATACTATTTATATATACTATACTAGTATAGTATACTATTTAATATACTATAATAAAACATCCGACTGTGATTATATATTCGGCTGTAACTGGAACTGGCGCCGCTTTCAACTTAGTACAAACTGATAAGATGTATAATTAACCTATGGCCTAAATGTTTGTATTATTTTAATATTACATAGTTGAGATCTTTAGATAATAAGGTGGATAGTGTATGGTCCAAGTATAACGAGGACAAAGACTTCAAATATCCACTATTCCTGAAATCTTGAATTTGTTAACAATAATAAGTTAATATCTGAATAAGCTAATCACTAATTAGCAGTATAATAATTAACTATTCATTTCGATATAAATTTCATTGCTTGTATGTGATATTAGTATTCGTCTTTGCTGCTTTTATTATTTTGTTGTGTAATCATCAGTCAATCATGATATTTTTTAAGTATTTTTAGTTTACGACTCTAGCTGTGGCATCAATGAACTGTTGTTGATGGGTCTGTGGTAATAATTTAAGTAATTGGTAAACTATTGATAAATATGTCGTCAGTTAATCTTTTTGTTCCGCATGAGGGGAAACTTTGCGTCACTGTGCAACAGTTTGACTTTGCTTTTCTTTCTTTTTAGTTTTCTTTCAGTTGTTGTTGGCGTTGCGGTAATCGCCACAGATACGCAGATGGAATCGCGTATCATCTTATTATTGGGATTACGCTGCCTGCAATCTAGAGAAATAAAAGCGAATCGCGTAATAAAAAAACAACAATTGCTGCGGAGTCTTTGGGTATTAATGAGTGAATCAGGGCAAGCAGGATGTGGGGCATGGGGTAAGCCGTGGCAGCCTAAGCCAGCTGTCTAACTGAGTAGCTGAATCGCCGCTGTAGCTGTGGGCGTTGCCCCTCCCCTTCATGCCGCCTCCTCACTATGCTTGTTGCGCTTCGTTGGGCGTCAAATTTGCGCGCGCGCGCGTTCAGATCCAACTTTTTTCCCCTCGTTTGTCTTCTGTTTAGCTAAATTTCCAAGCACTGGAGGAATGAGCAGAAAAAATGACAATGCTGAGGCTTTTGGGCTATTCGAATTGATGTTGGGGTTTGGCTGTATATATGTGCATTTACTCTATTATATACATACATACTATACTATATGTTGTCTATATGCAAATCAAGTAATTTGTCTCGCCGAAGCCACTGACAGTGGCACAACCAAAAGCAGATGAGGCAGCCACTTCCGGTGTCAATTTTTTCTTTCTGCTTCGCACTCGCTCGCCCCCTGTCCCCTCTCTGCTTTTCTTTCTTTCAGTTTTTCCATTTTTTGTTTTTTGTTTTTTTTGGCGCGTTGTGCCTTTTGTAAGTTGCAAGTCTGTTGATGGGGATGATTTTTAAAAATAAATTATAGAAAAGCAAGTAAACACGTTGCTAGGCAGCGTTTAGCAGAATACCCTGTATAAAATGAATAAATTCAACTTGAACTAAAATGGAGAATAATTTTAATAAAATAGTTAAAAAGTTAGAAATTCAAAAATATTCTATTAAATTTAATAAAATAGTAATAACCAAATGTTAATGAATTAAAAATTTACGAAGTAATTGATATAAATGATTTAATAATATAATTAAAATAATTAAGTAAATAAATAATTCATAAAAATTAATAAATAATATAAATAAAATAAATAAGTAAATAGGTAAATTAAAAAGTTAAATAAATCAATTAAAGAAATTAAAATAAAAGCAAATAATCTGCTAAATAAAATAAACAAAGTGAAATAAATAATCCTTGCATATAAAAAATGAAGATACCCTTCCTTCTTAGGGTATTTAGTGTACATAAATATAGTTGTTGCTATATAAAAAAAAGGGAGTGCATTGGGGTCTCCAATGATGCTGACACTGCAACTGCCACCGCCGCTGCTGCTGCTGCTGCTGTTGATGCGTCTGCTGTGGCTGCTGCGAGATGAGCATGAGGATGATGAGACACCGCCTCGTCTTGTGCGTTTTTTATGCAGGTGGAAGTTGTCGCCGTTGCTGTCGTTGGCGGTTGACGCTGCGTTGCGAAAGAGTTTTGAATCTATTGGGGCAACGGCTATGGCCTCGGCGCGTCGTGTCTGCTCTGGGTGTGCTCCTCTCGCTACGCTGCGCTGCTCGTGGCATGGCCCCAGTTCATTTCAAAGCCATTAACAAACGGTGGAAGAAGCAGCGGCGTTGGCATTATTATTTTTGACTATATATAAAAATAGCTAAAATATGCTTAATTTAGTTTGCGACTTGCGAGTGGTGTGTGGTGTGTGCTGTGTGTATCCCACATAATTATTTCTGTTAAGTAAGCTCAACTGTTTGTCGGGTCTGTCTGCTGGTCTGCCGCGTGGTCGTCTCAACTTGGATATTATAGAGAAACTATAGACAAAATAGCAACCATTTCGAACGCCCACCATGACGCCAAACACCACCAACGCAGACGTTGCTGAAGAAGCGGAACTGAAGACAACGAGAAATCCACTTACAAATGCGCCAAAGAATTATTGCTATTGCTGTAGTTTTATTTAATAAAGTAAATTATAGTACACTGTGAGAAATTCCCAGCCACAACAGTCCACTCCGTCCTCCCACCCACCGCCACCTGTGGTGCTACATAAAAACCACTGAGAAAAGTAAATTAGTTTAGTTTTATACGCATTTCGTTAGGGCTCTTCATTCCCAAAAAAAAGAAAAACTCTTGGTCAACTTTTATGGCATTGCAACAATAGAATTTCCGGAACGGCGTGGCAAGTGCGCTGGGAGGCGGGGGTGCCAGGGGTGAGAACATTTTCCGAGAGTAAGTCATTAAATGCTGCCTGGCCGTATCTATTTTTGTATGAAAGCTTGACTTGCAGATTAAATGATTATGATAAGTTGCATATTAAATATGTAGACCATTTTTAAATATGTTAATTAAACATTGTGGAAAAGCCTTTAAATTTTGGCTATAACATTCAATGGTTTATATACAAGCTGCCCAAACTAGTGGCTCTAATTAGTGTCAAACAGAAGATTATTACAATAAAAATTAATAACAAAATATATAAATAGTTAATAATAATACCTTTAGTCAAACTTTAAAGAAATCGCATATATTTTCTATTTAATATAGTCGAACTTCTCTACAGTGAACTTCTATACAATGAAGCTCTCCCTATTATGAATTGATATCAAACACACAACTTTCTTGTTCCAATTTAATTTCAAAAAATATTATATCTAAATAATGAAGTGATTTTCTGGTCCCGTCAAGATTCATTATAGGGAAGTTCGACTGTATAAGTGTCTTTTAATTTTACTCAAATTTAATTGCAGTTATTTCATTCTATTTCCCAATATAATACTGTATATTCTTCGCATTAATCTAGGTATTATTTCTATCAGTCGAAAGTTAATATTGTTTTTGTCTTGTCAAGAAATGATTTAGCTGAAATATTCTATATTTATTACTACAAGATCCGCACGATTTTCAAGGTTTTGCGCAATGTTTTCGTATGGCAGCTGAAAAGAAAACAAAGCATTAACACACCAAAAAATATAATGAAATCTTTTAGATAGAATAACATTGAGCAAACATAGGCATAAGAGGAAGCGAAGTTCACTTGTCCCTCTCTTCACAAAAGACCGAAAGAAAACAATGCCGAAGTTTTGAAGACCCTTTAGCGCCCACAGAATAGAGATAAAACTGGGGAAGCTGTTGAGGAATGCGAGGAGAGAGTGTTAGTTATATAGAAGTGACAGAGTTGTAACATAACTCTTGAACGATCCTCGAGTAAACGGAAAGTGGGGAACGCAGTAGAGGCAAAAGATAAATAAAAATACCAAAGCGTGCTATCAAGATGAAGCCGATTTCAAGAGAATCTCGTTTATAGTGCAACCATAACAAATAAAGAAACTAAAGAACAAAACGAAAACTGAAAACTGTGAACTGAAAACCAGAAACCAGAAAGTAAAGTTCAATCGAGTTAAACCATTGTGTGAAAAGTCGTTAGAATCAATGTTATCCACACTGAGCCCCAAAGAGAAGTAGTAGAAGAAGAAAGCGTTTATTACAATTTTGTTGTGTCTCTGGGCCCTTATCAATATTTGTGCAGGCGTGTAATAAAAACATAGTCTATTGTGTTGGGTCATTACGAGCCGAACTGAATGCTGATGATAATGTCTGGCAGAGGGCCATCACATAAACGATATGTTCTCCGGCTTGGGGTGGGATGCTAACTGCTGAAAGGTAGAACGTTCGTAATGTTTGGTCAAGCTGTAGTTCGTTTAGATCGTTTGGCACGTGCTGACAGATAAGCAGAACAGGCGAAGATGAACTTAATTCAATCTAGTATTTCGCTAGAATTTATTCATATTTACTATCAAGATTGTATGATGTTTATGCCGAGAGTATTTGAATAGTATTCTTTGCTATCGTCCTATTATTACAAGTCTGAATTTCCTTGGTTAATTTTCAGTGTTTTTTATAACAATATCTACTGGTCCTAATATTAACTTGATGCCATAACATTTAACGCTCCAAAAATAGCAACAACAAAAATATTGCCCAAAAATTTCTTCTTTATTATTTGGCACTTTTTTATGGGATTTTTGTATTTGTCATAATCATAAAATCGTAGCAACATTTATGAATTTTTACGATCTTTCAATTTGCTGCCGTCGATGTTGGACTTTTACTGCAATGCTTTCTTTATATTCTCTTGACTATAACGAGCAATATGATTTTTTATTTGAGCATCGATTTTCCTTTATTTTTTTGGGTTTTCACTGTGTCCGATGTCCAGTGTCCAGTGTCCTCTGTCCGTGTCCGCGTCCTGTCGTTTAAACCATAAATGGCTGGACATAGATTGGCACGTGATGCGTGGCAGATGTTGCTCTAAGCCAGATATAGTACTAACACACACACACACACACACACACACATACATGCAAAATATATACGTACATATGTACTTGTCTCGTATATGCTTTATGTTTGAAATTTATTGAAAAAATTATACACGTTGACTGCAAAATTTATGGACATCTCCTGTCTGACAGAAAACACCAGCAAAAAATGAAAATGTTGTGGAAAATCACATTGGAAAAAACGTGTAATAAAATAGAAATAATATTTATAGCTGAGACGTCGAAGGGTCTAAAAATACGGTTCGCACACACACACACACTTTCACACGCATACGCATAGACACGAGCTAGTTGAAGCAACAGCGTCAACGTCATCGGGTGCTGGGGTTTGCTTTTTTGTTGCTCTATCTTTGGTGGGATACATTCGAATAGTTGCAACAGATACCTTTGGTTAAAAGTCTTCTTATTATTTTATAGGTAGATTTGGAAAATAAACAGAAATAAACATTTCTAATATATATTTTTATATATTTCTAATATATTTCTTCAGTTATGACATCTTAGCGACTTTTCCTATAATATAAGTGAAATATAGTAGTCTAATACCATAAAATATAAAATATGATCCGTTTATTTTATCATGATTTATTGTACTATTACAATTGTGTATAATTCGTACTACATTCATTATATAAAAGCGTACATTGTCTTCGTCGAACTGCAGACAGTTTTTGTATTTTTTCCCCCGTTTTTTCTGCCGCCCGTTTTGGCTTGTGTGTATGTGTGTGTGTGTGTCTGTGGGCCATGTGCACGTTTTCCCATTCATGGAGAGCGCCCGCGACCTGCCTCGAGACAGCCAAATGACCCAACTCCAATGGCTCCCCGCTTCGGCCCTCTCCCCTCCCCCCTCATTTGGCATAAAGCTGAAATCCACTTGGCAGCAAATCGTTGAAGCATTTTGATTTAAATCGATCGATTTTTGTGGCTGAGCTCATTTTGGCGTAAAATAAACTTGCGCCAAGTCAATAATCCCTTTTTTTCTTTTGTTTTTGTCTGTGGCATCTATTGTTTGTGGCATTTTGAAATATATACACATGTTTGGGGGAATGCGTGTGTGGGTGTGTGTGAGTGTGTGTATGCGTTGCACTAATTTCCCAATTAGATGTGCGCTTTCCTCTGCTTTGTTTTTCTCACTTTGCACTTATTAACAGATTTTATTTTCGGGGGGTTTTCTTGTGTAAACACGAGAATTGCCTCAGACTGTGGCATAAACAGTTCGATAAACTTCTTCAGCTGCCTTTGCGCTTGTTCCCATTGTCTGCATATTGATTGCAGGCCCAATCCATTAACACACAGTTATGCCAAGTACCACCCCCACTGACTGTCTCTCCATCTATCTATCTGCCCATCTATCGGCCTGTCTGTCTGTCTGTCTGTTTTCCAGTTGGCAGTTGCGCACTTTTCTTGTTTTTCTTCGCTTTTTTTTTGCAAATGATTGAACGTGACTTTTAAGTCAAAGCTAGCGTCATTCAGTCATTCCATCAATCCATCCATCAGTCAATCAGTATTGCCTTATCTGCACCGTGGCTGCCAACAAAACCGGAAGTTGTAATTAATGCGCGCCTCGGGGGCGTTTACTGCTGCCATCCGAGGGTCCTGTATGTCCTGTGTATCAGGCGTGTGTGAGTGGGTGTATTGACTTATACGTCTGTGTGTGTGTGTGTATGTTTGTACTTATAGCCATGGCAGCTCTTTGGCAAGGCAACTGGAATGGCATTTGCAATACCTGTAAAAGGTGTGCCTTGATAAAAGACAATAGCATACTCTCTAGACTATCTAAGGACCCACATGAAGTAGTCTCTGCTTTACACCAGCAAAGACTACAAGTCCTATCTAAGGTGTACTGTTTGATCTGAGCAGCACTTTGCATAAATTGCATGTTTGTAAAGCTTCAAGAATTACGGAAATAACTCTTGAAAACCTGCCTGCTGGTATGCCAAAAGACATCACTACTAAATGGATATTAAATACTTGATCATTTATTTATTGAATATTTAATTTAATTTAATATCAACGTGGAATGATGTCTCTTTGTTCATACCTCTCAGTTTTGATACTGCAACTTATTGTTGCTCTCCATTGTCCTATTGCAACAGTCACAATCTGTTTACACTTCACGTCGTCTCCATGGATACTATTTGTGCTACCTTCATGTTAACTCATTATGCACCTGCTAACTATTCTAACTGTCTGTAAATAGTTGCGTATTGTTAGCTTGGAAATATAATACTATAATACAATTTAATCAACAAATTGGCAGTGAGGTAAAACTTTTTCTTGCATAGCAAGTATTTGTATTTATTCTCTGAAATATAATATTGTTTTTAATGCAGAGAAAATTTAGAATTACATTTTAATTAATTCTGATTTAAATTTCAATCATCAATGTGTTAGAATCTTGCTCAGGTATATGAAGGAGGAAAGTAATACGAAGATAAGGAAACATTAACTGCAGCTATTAAGCGTGCTTGGAGCGAGATTTCGTTGAAATACATAGTTTCCCTGTATTATTCTATGAAGGACCGGATATATGAAGTTATTACTAACAAAGGAGGCAGTACTCATTACTGAAATGTTTTGTTTTTTATTTCTAATAAATCAAATAGTAACACCAACTACAAATTTAAGTTAAAATAGAAATACTTTTCTTATAAAAAATTAAAAAGCCTAAGTGCGTCTATTCTATTGACCAAGAAAAATGCACCTTATTTTGAGTAGCTTTAAGAAAATGTTTTAAAACACAATTTTGTTAAATATGTATGTATAATCATTTAAATATTATATTTAAAGAATCATTAAATACCAAATCTTTTTGCATATCAACTTTGTTTAAATAATCATTAAAATAATAAATATTCAACAAATTTTAATCCAAGTAAACGTGCGTCTAACCTAAGACCAGCAGTGTATAATAACACCAGGAATATAACCAAAAATAATATATATACTTTATTAGTTGACAGCAAAACTTAGAGTGAAACAGAATTGCGCATTCTTATATTCAAGTTGGGATGCGCACACCAAAAACGATTACATATCGATAGGAACATAAAGGATTAACAGTTTGTGTTGTACTTTATAACATATCGATTATTTTTAACACAATGTATTTAACTTAGTACTGCGCCTAATACCCCTCACCAACCATAGATGAAGAAATCAGAATGCAATAATTCTTAAGCTCTAGCTTTGCCTTATTTTATTTAATCTGCTGTCTCTCCGGTTATACTATGCAACTCTTTGCATCCTCTATTCATGTCTGGCTTTAGTAATTTCTTCAGCAAAGTTGGCTGCAAAAATATTTGTCGAGTTGCTGGAATGTCTTTTGGCTGTCTGAGCTTAAGCTCGATGCAAAAGTTGCAAGTTCCGTAGCGTAAAAGTTCTGTTGAGTCTACAATGCGATTATGTGAATTCTATTCAATATTTTGTTGCCTGAATCGACGCTAATCTCTGCAGCCAGGCAATGTCGAGTGGCGCTGCGGTGGGGGTCAAAGGGGGCTGTCTCTGATAAGAGTCAGGCGAGGAGGTAAAGGTCAAATGTTTATTCATTGATAGCCCCAAAGCCGTCCATTTGCTGCGTCTTATTGTTGGGCCGCCTGATTGGCAACGCCTGTCCGCCCGCCCGGCTCCCCCCACACAGCTTACCCCCCAGACCACAAAACCAAATTGCCACTGAAACGCCCCTCAATGTATGCAGTAAATTGCTTGCTTACAAGGACGGAAATTGTGGGCGAAGTGAGGGGGAGGCACACACAAACACCTTGGAGGCAGCGTTGTAGTTGAGTTCGATTAGTTGGTTGGGATTATCGCCGCTCAAACTACGACTTGGCAATACACTTATTTATATTAATAGCATTTAAATAGCAATTGAAACCAATTAACGCAAGCTTATGTCTTTTTATATTTCTTATAATTTCAGCCAACTTGGAGCTGCAGTATCCCTATGGCCGAGTGAGCACAGTAAGTGTATTGAGCCTTAGAAATACTAACTGAACTAGGAATTTGTATTAGTACGATGATTTGTTCTGGCTATGATTTAATACACTTCAAATAACTGCAATAATCGAACCCAACCTAAATTAATTCAAAAACTAGAACGGAAACTTTAATCTCGAATATCTCCGGTGTTATTTATCCGATTAAGCCACAATTCACAGCACTGATGAAGGTTGCCATAAAATCTTTGCATTCTGAAGCACAAGTAAAATTGTGGTTGTAGTGGTTTTTCGCGGTTTGCCGGGAAAGGGGGCAGGTATCAAAAATCTAACACAAACTTGATCTGCCTACAAGAATATATATATATATATATGAATATATATACTTTGTGGGGCCTGCCTATTGTACTTTTTTAAAGTACATGGTCTAAAAATTATGGAACTATTTACCAGAATTTTTATTACGATTTATTGTGAATCAAATCTAAACTTTCAACTATAGTCTTGAATATCCGTAAAACTAAATAAATCAATAAATTAAGTTAATAGTAAAAACTCAAATACAATGGAACCCAAATGAAGACTGACTTTTTTTTCTGAGTGTAGAGCACCAACATGGAAATGACATTATGGTTAAGTGAAAAGAGCATACCAGGGCGTTGCCGTTGCCACTGCCACTGCCATCGCCATAGGCAAAAGAAACAAATGGCTCACAATTGACTTGGCCAATAAACCATAAAACCGTTAAATTCACAAAATCAATAACTTAGTCGTTTTGCCATTGCCATTCACTGCCGTTGCCGTTTGCTGTTTGTCGTTTTGCCAATTGCAAACTTTCGTCCTGCCGCCAGTGTCCTAAGTCCCATGTCCCATGTTCCATGTCCTATGTAATGTCCCATGTCCTGCTCCTTCACCGAAAATTGAAGGACGACAAATTGCTGTGAGGTCTCGGATCGCACATTAAACAACTTGGCAATTTGTGTCCATTATTTTGAGCTGACTTCAAGTTTGTTGCGAGGAGTAGGAGGAGGCATAGAAGCGGCCAACGTGTGGTATGAGTAACGCTTTCAAAATTGTTGTCACCTGCCATGGCATTGAAATGTTTCGTAAGTTTTTTCCCCTCCCCCGCTAGTACACACTGTATTTGTCCCTCCTCCGCCCTCTCGTTGCTCTGCTCCCTAATTGTGTCAAGGAGTTCATTCATAGACATTACGCGCCAGCAACGCGTGGAAAATTCGTGCTATTCAGTGTGTGTGCGGGTGTGCGTTGTGTGTATGCGGATAGGTGTTAAGGCTTGCGTATGTGTGTGCTGCATGGCCGAAAGGCTAATGTCTATTGGAGGTGCAGGCGTGAGTGAGTTTTAGTTAACTTATATTAAAGGTATTAGCTTGAATAGAGATAGAGAAATGATTGATTGCTATCATGAAGAGAACTTTGAATAGTTCGATAGGTAATCGAAGCTCGTGTAAACATAGTTTGCGTACCTGATCCAGAAATTGATAGATAACAGAACTCTAAACCGTGCTGATATAAACTGTACAGCAATTTAAGGAAATTATTAATAAGTTGAACAAATTATAAATGCCTAAAGTTGATAAATGATAAAGCTTTTATATTATACATATGTATTATCGAATCTTCTCTTTATGAGACTAGTTTAGTTAGTATTCATAGAGTTATGTTTAAATATAGCTTACTTAAACATTTGGTTTTAGCTTTGAAATTATTAAGTAAGGATTGGTTATGACATCCACTGAAGATACAAACTTGTGCTTTCGCATTCAAAGATCCTATGGCATCCTTTATCTGTGCTGTGAATTGTGGACCAATCGGATAATAAACACTGAAGATAGCAACCTTTATAAATCGTTGTTGATGCCACAGAAATCCTTGCTTCGTGCTTGTTCGTGTCACGTGGGCAACTCTGCTGGAAAGTGACATCGTTGTCGCCTGTCATATGCCATGCGAACAGCTGTTAATGATACAGAAGCGTCTTTTATGTCTAGATTCTACTGCTGTGCGCCATAACCCCTACCCGCTGCTGTCCCTAAGTTCACTCCTACGCTGGCTGTCTTCAGTTTTGGGCTCTGTTTTCGCTGTCGCTGTTATTGCTGTAGTTGTTCGTATACTCGCTGCCATTTTGAGAGCCATTTTGTTTTGTCAAGTGTTTAGTGAGGCCATTTTAGGCAAATGTCGCACTTTAAAAACAAATTGCAAACATTTGTTGTTGCTGTTGCTGTTGTTGTTGCTGCTGCTGCTGTTCAGGGATTTGTTTACAGCATTAAGAACCATTTAAGCCAAACATGATGAACACAATGTGAGCTTATAGTATTTAAATGTATTTAAAATCTATTTTACTGAATGTGTATGTGAAATTCAGTAGAAATACATATTGCAAAACGATTTGTGCTTTTAGCATTTCATTAACATATTGACATATTGACAAACATAAATACAAGCTGAATGCTAATATCCCCTGTGTTACGTATACGTCACGTTGTGGCAACCAACAACAAATACTCGTAGAAATACACAAATGCAAACATTAATATTTATTTATCTGATGCGAAAAGCCTTTATCACAATTCAATGAGCTCTAAATGCTGCTTGCAATGATTTCAATAGTTAAATAACAAGCTGACTCTATGAAGCTAGAGCATTGGTAATGATTGTCTTAAATTTAAGGTTTATATAATCGACAGACCTCTGCCTGACCGACCCTTGTTGTTGGCAGGAAAAGAGCTTATCCTCCATAGAATATCTAATATTCTGCCATGACTGCGCCATCGTTCAGTCTCATCTGCCATCAATCATTGTGAAATTAATTAAATGTCTTATGATAAATTATTAATATTTAATTAGGCTTTGCCTGCAGACTTATACATGTATAGATAATCTTGTACATGAGCCATTAGATTGGCCCGGTCGTAAATATTCCAGCTGCTGTGTAATCAACACTTGGACTTGAAATGTAGAACGTATTTTAAGATTCCTACCACAAGTACAGCCCCGTTAACACTTTGGCAATACCATGAACTCCCTACGCAAGAAAGGTCACATCAATAAGCTGCTTAGGCTCAAGTTCGTGACGCTGGCAGCAGAAGACAAAACCCCAAGAACCAGACAATAATGAAATTGAGAGAGTGGGGACAAAGTCTTTGATAAATATGTCGAAATCAATCAGGGTACTCCTCAAGCCACAACTCTGGGCTGTATGCCGAGTTCGCCTTATGTGTGATATGTGACTTGTGTACGTTAAAATTGCATTTCATTGCTCACGTGCAAGGGGAAGAAGTAGACCCCAAAAAACAAAAAACCGGATTGGGAGCCAAGTCAAGTTGACTTTGAGTCGTGTCTCGTCATGTGCCTGCTGGCTGGTGGTTGGTGGCAGGTGGCATGTGGCAGGCGGGCTGCGTCATCGTTTGGCTGTTGCATGTGACAGTTGTGTTATGTTTATTAAAAAGTTTTGTCAATACAGCATGACACGGTATGTGTCAGTTACACACACTCACGCACCCACACGCACGCACTCACACTCAATAGTCAATCATCGACAGCAAAAGCAAAGGAATTTCTTCTGTCTGTCTCAGTGTCCCAGCGGATGTGTGATTAGCTTTGTTAGCAACTTGTTGAAAACTCATTACTAGGTCAAGTTTGTCTCTGTATAGTAGTTGGATGTGTTGTGCTCTCCATTTACCAACTTTACAGCCGAAACTTTCGTACTTAAAGCAAGAAATTTCAGGCTTGACCTTAAGTCGAGTAGTTTATTATTATGTTCAGATACAATAAGAACAAATTTTAAACTTCTTTTCGAATCAAAATGCTATGTTAAACAATTCTTCCTTCATTGTCTATCTATAGCCCGGATTAACTGCGTCCAGTTGAGACAGATATTTATAAGTAGTTCCTAATACCTAATACTAGTGCCTTTCTGATTGACAAGAGTCTATGCAATAAACATTCGACTAACAGGAACTCAAATATCAGTCATTCTTTTAATTTCTTCTTAATATTATGCTCCATCTAAGCTAAGATCTAGCACTCTTACTTCGCTTTTAAAGCTAGTTTTTTTCTTTGAAAATCTAGCTGTTTTTTCACACAGACAAAAAAATGTTGACAGCACTGTTATCTCGGGTCAGTATTGTTGCACGTACATATATCAATTAAAAGTTTTGCCGACAAAAACAGATAGCAAAGTGTGAGACTTTGAGAGGGACTGGGAGAGAAGGTGCAAGGTAAGGAGTTGGGAGTTACGAGAAAACACGTTGTATTGTATTATGTGGCATGCTTTTGGGCGTTTCCAAATGTGTCTGCTAATGGTCGAGACAAGAAATAAAGAACTCTTGCCAGTGCAGTGTGAGAGACAGACAGAGCGGAAGTTGTAATGCTGAATTGTTCTTACAGTTTCCTATTGTTTTGCCCGAGTTCCTCCTCTCTTACTTTCAACATTCTTTTTCTTTTTTGGCAGGGGTCGACATAAAAAACAGCAGTGTTTATATATATTTTGTACGCTTTCAACTTTGCTTGCTTTCAAGTTGAACTACATACAAAAAAAACAAAGGGTTTCCCTTGAAACCAGTTAGTTTATTGTGTTAATTGGGAATTACAATTTGTTAGATTAAAAGCAGAGTACTTTTCTAATAGTTAAGTCTGTATATTCTACTGTATTTCCTCATCAATCTTAAACCACATATTATTTTCAATTTGTTTACCAGCATAGTAGACCCTAATATCATAACAAGCACTATACACGCCACCAATTAGTATCAAAATACCCAATACGATGATGAGGACATTTCTAAATTGTTTCCACCTTTTAACCATTTCGGTATTGTGATCCAAGCAAATTCGAACACAAATGGGTATTATCAGGTTTAATAGGGATATTCCGAAGGCTTCGCATAGCTTTGCAATGGGCATGGCAGTTGGCAGTGCTACTCCCCCGATAATTGTGAGCAATAGATATACAAATCTGACCAGGTATTCCACGTGTAATTTTCTGCGTTGGGTTAGCTTGCACGTCTTGAGAATACATTGGTTGAAAATGATATCGACGGGCACTAAACCATTCAGTTGGTACGTTAAATAGAGTGCCAAGCCATAGCACATCTTGGCAGCATTCGCACTTCTATACTTGGCACTTTGACTTTAATTTGAGCTAGTATTGAAAGCTAATGCACTTACTCATTAGATGATGATAGATTTTCTAGAAATGGCATATAGGGATGGTTTCCTCCAAGATAATAGGCCATAGAGCCCACTATACTATTTACAACAAACATAACGAGAGCGGTTCGGCTCAAGACGCCATATGGATCTAAGAACCTGTCGGGATCTACCAGCCTGGAGCCAACGGTTGTCATCTGAATTATAGAAATATATATTCAATTAAAGAAAATTCGATATGTCATATTAACGCACTTACCACGCCCACTGAACTTATCGAGAACATTGAAAATCCGATAAAGAGCACCGTTTGACTATTTGCAGTAAACAATTGAGTATCAAAGGAGGAAAACTTGTCATCAGCCCCATATATTAATACCGAAAAGCTCTTTCCTATACTTATAAACATTAAAATATTGGCAGTCATACACATTGGCACAATATATTGAAAATCTCGTATAAGAAATATAGGCATTAGTAGAACTCCCCATAAGCCAATGGCAACTCGTAAATCTATATCGACACATACGCTTATAACTGATTTGAAATTTTCTGCAACGCCAACAAGATACACAACACCAATAGCATAGTGAATAAGAATCAGTAGAACATTCACCGCAATCCCCAAAGCCTGGGCGCCAAACTGAAAGCATTTTGGACCTCGAGCAAAGGCGAAGTGGACAGTCTCTGCCATGGTCATATAAGCGACATTTTGGATCATGCTGGCATCGATCATGCATTCCACCTGGCGAATATGTATCTTAAATTTATCACAAATATCTCAGCATTTACTTACCATAACATATATGCCATAGTTAAGCAGCACTGTTAGCACCAAGACGGCAATACAACCACCAACCATGCCTATAGATACAAATAACATGGGCATATAGAAGGTGCCCAAGCCCAAGACACTTTTTAGCATAACATGAAATGTCTGAAATGGTCTATGGATATAACAGTATTAAAATATTAGTTAGAGATATTCCAACAAATCAAAGACTCACGTTAACATGACTTCTGTCTTCAGTTTGCCATAGGGATTAACTCCGCTGTGGAAAACTTGTATAAAAAACTCATGCCATAGCAATCTCTCCTCTTGCAACGCTACTTACTCTGTAGCCATGGCAAAGTCTTAACTGAAATGTAATAAAAGTAATAATAATTCCACAGTGAAGTTAAATTCATGAATTACTGTGTGAAATTCACAATAGTCTGCAAATCAGTACGGAGTATAAGAAACACTTAAGATATATCATTTAATACGCTACTAATTTGATATTTTAAGCATGAGATAATGCTCAGATTGCGCGCTGCTTTGCATATTTCATTTTCCGACAGCTGACTAGTTTTTCCTCTGCATTTTTTTTGCTGTCTTCCCTTTTGCTACTGTCATCCAAAGTTATTTGCTTGCCTTTTTTCTTCTTTTCTTACTAAGAAACGCAAGTTTTATGAATGAGTTTGTTATCAGCGCTTCAAGCGAAAAGCGTTTCATTATGGATTTTCTTTTCCTTTAGTCGCTCTTGTTGTTTGAATATTTATTTTCTCTTTGTTGTTGTGGCTGCTTTACTGCTTGGTGCGTGACATTTTTAAAATCACGTTCAACCGCAATACATATACACACACTCACACACATTTTGATATATCGATGACTATATGGGAGTTACGGTTGGCTTTATTGAGGTATGTGCTAGTATTTATAACGATCTGACGAAATGGCATGCACATGCTTATGGCCATTGCTATAGATACACCACTGCTTTTGCTTTTGCTTTTGGCCCGAACATTCAGTTGGGTGCACGGAATTCATATGCCATTTCGACTTTCATTTCGGCCTAGAAGGGTTTCAGTTTCCACTTTTACCTATCGCAATCAAATGGATAACAATAACAAACAGAGAAAAGTACAACGATGAATGACAGTGTACTTCGAATGCAGCTCTGAATACGTTTAATGGCTGTCTAATAGCTCAATCAGAGAGTCAACTGATTCGACAATCTATAATATCGTTTCTATAAATGTAGTCGTAATACTATATTTATCTGTATTTATCAGAGAGTCAACTGACTTGACAATCTATAAAATCGATTCTATAAATGTAGTTGCAATATATTTATTTGTATCTTACATTTGTATCTGTATTTGCAGTTGTATCTATATTGGTATGTTTCTGTATTTCTTGCTATATCTGTAACTAGATGTATACCCACTCTATTAACTACTATATCTCTATCTGTAGCTGTACTTGTATCTCTACTTATATCTGTACTTGTATCTGCATCTCTGTACGTTAATCTGTCTCCTACAGACTCGCGTCTCTTTAGAGTGTATCTGCATTCGTTTTCATTCTCGTGCGCTGCTTTCATTTCTTGTTAAGCATTTCATATTGTAATTTCTTTTCAATTAACAATACAAAGTGAAACAAAATTGGAAAAGCAAAAGTAACGAGCGGATTTGAGTCGGGGACAATCCATAGTAATGCTGCGGGGTCTGCGAAATGGAAAATGGCAAATGGCAAGAGTGGAAGTGCCATTGCAAATTGCTATCTGTATTTAATAAGTACAAATAATAATAACGATAATAAAAGAAAATAATAATAGAAGCCAACAGAGTCAGGCGCACAAATTGTGTTTAATTTCTTTTTGTCAAAGAGAGTTTTTTCTTCTCTCGAGTGATAAGTAGATTCTCCTCGCCACTCAGGTGACAGGTGCTAGGAGTGGAGGAGTGGGTAGGGGCAGCCGGCAGGAGGGTGCGGCTTTTGTTTGGCTCTGTGCAAGTCGAACTGGAACTGGGACAATTTGTGCTTTTCAGCACACTGCCATTGCCGGCCGGCGCTTGACGTTCGTTCTTGATTTTTTTCTGCTTTTTACTTTACAGTTGTCCAAGAATTTTCGTTGCTGTTATTACTCTTTGCTGTTCTATCCAAGGCAGACAGGCAGAGAGCCATGTACATTGGGGCAAGCAAATGAAATATAAGATAAATATTTAATACTACTATTTATAAAGATGATAAGTTCATATTTGGGACATATATATTTCTTAAGTCTGTTTTAAAATTTTAAAAAAACTCGGAAAGCTACAGTCGGATTCAACCGACAGTAGAAGACCCTGTACTTTCCTTTGCACACACACACGCTAACACTCACACAAGCACACATAGCGCAAAGTCGCATGCAACCACACATACGCTCGCGCTGCTCCCCCCTTACCTAGTACTGGGAATTGAATCTTGAATATCTCCGGTGTTTATTATCCGATTGAGCCACAATTCGCAACACAGATAGAGATTATCATTAGATTATCGTATGCCAAATCACAAGTTTGTATATTTAAAATTGTGGGTGTGGCAGTTTTTCGCGGTTTTTGGGGGAGGGGGGGAGGTATCAAAAATCTAAAACAAACTTGATCTGCTTGCACTATAGGGGCATCTAACTGCCAAATATGATGTCTCTAGCTCTTACAGTTTCCGAGATCTAGGTGTTCATACAGACGGACAGACGGACAGACAGACGGACAGACGGACAGACGGACAGACAGACAGACGGACATGGCTAGATCGACTCAACTCGTCGTCCTGATCAAGAATATATATACTTTATGGGGTCTGCCACGCCTCCTTCTGCCTGTTACATACATTTCGGACTTGCACAATCTTAATAGACCCTTTTGTACTTTTTTAAAGTACAGGGTCTAATTACATTTATATATTTTTATATTATTTTAAATTATATTTTCTATATTAATATTTAATTTATTATATCCCCTGTTCAATACATTTCTTTCATCAAAGCTTATCATTTATTTTCTCGTAACATTCTTTTCTCTATTTTTGCCACACTGTACAGCCGTCTCTCATTCATTCTTTTCATTTCATTTCACTGCTCGCACAATTTCCGCAACGCCATTTTACAATTGTCCATTGCCAGCTCTGTGTGTGGACCAGTTCCGAGTCGAAGCTCATGTGACGTTGCCTCTTAATACTTGGCCAGTTGCTGCTGCTGCTACTGATCTCTGGAGCACATACATAGCTCTCTGGTATATTCACACATTTTTTGCAGCTGTCTTTTGCTGTTGACACAAATCATTCGCTGGAAGTGCTCCCATTTCCCAGGCCCCCTGCCCCCCGCTCGTCACTCACTGCTTCCTTCCAAGTCTATGTATTTCTATTTCGCACTGAGCTCCGTGACCAAATGTATCAGTCTGCCTCACTTGTAGTCCGTATCAGTTACACTGTTACACTGTGCAGCAAATGGCAAAATTGTTGGCACAGCTTCTGTACGGTTTGTGTGACAGACTCTATCACATTGAATTGGGTTTACGGGATTAACTATGGACCGGCTGCCGTTCAACTGTAACACATATCGGAAGAAGTCATTATTGAATTTCGACTGGCCAAGAGCTGCTTCCGACAGTCCCAAATTCATTTAGTTTCAATTGAAAACTACTTTAGAACTTTTCAAACAGCAATGCAAACATTTGACTTGTGTGTAGTGCTGATTGAGTGTAGTTAAGTTAATTGAAGAAGTGGGAAAGGTCTAAAGCAATATTATCAGCATATGAGGTATTAATCTTAATCTTAAATATCTGCATTTTACGCCCACTCTAACTGGGAATATACTTATATTTAATACATGGAAATTATGTTTAATTAAGCTGCCTGAAGTTTTCTTGTGCTATGTCTAATCAAAATTCATTTCGTTAATGAAATTTGCATATTTCTCTTGATTGGTTCTTAAGAGTTACCCCGAAGTCAATTAAGTTTATACTTATGTATATGCTAGCTCAATAAAGAAGAAAAGCAAAAAGTTCCGCATTGAAACATTCCAGGAATTCTGAGGGTAAACGGCCCAAGTTGAACCTACTAAAAAAAGCATAAACTTTATCAACATTTTCGCACTTGCCCAAGCTGGTGCCACGCCCACAAAGCAAAGAAAGACAAATTCAAAAAGAGCTGAACAAAAATGTAATTCAAAACATTTTTCAAGTGCCCCAGTTTTAAGCGTGTGTGTGTGTGTGTGTACACACACATGTGTGTAAAGTTGTTTATAAAACTTTTACACCGCAAAACGAAGAAGCTGCTGATGGAACTTGACCACGTCGTTGCCAGTCGCCGGTTTTCCGTTGTTTACCAAGCCGTTACTTAGCGGCTGCTCTCCACTCCCCCCTCCACTCACCCCTGCCCGGCTGCTCCTTTACAACTATGCGTTGAGTCTAATGGACATCAGCTACCATATTTGCACTCAGCTCGTATCTCGTTTATTGATGCCACCATCTCTGGCTGTCTGCTCGACACCGACTCCGACTCCGACTATGACTCCTAACTCCCAGACTGAATGAGAATTGCGCAAGCCGAGCAGACGACATTCATTCTGTGTCGCTTTGTTTGGACTCATCCGTTGCTCGCACTATCGGGCGTTGCCTTGACCAAGAGCTGTCGCATACATGGTGTCATTTCTGTATTCCGTCTTGCAACTCGTCTCGCACCAAAAATTTATCATAGAAGAATGTCGTCTTGCTGTCTACTAGAGCAGGATTCAGTTCAAGAAATAGTGAGTTACATAGTACTTATTAATCTCGAAAAAAATTCAATTAATACATATACATATATAATACATATAATATATAATAAAATCTCCTTAAAATCTTCTAGCCCATAGATATGATTGTTCATTCACATCTAGGCAGACTTTAAAATTATAATCTGTACTAAGTTCTGCATCTTCTTGCCTTATTCTAGACCATCAATGCGGCTTATCAGTAGCTTTCATGGCTAATATTTTAATATATATTAATAATAATAATAAAATATATATTAATATATTCATTGCCTGCCCGTAATACTTCGCTATTTTGTACAATTTGTTCTTTCTTTTAACTTGTGCAACAGTAAAACATCAGTTTGATTAATTTCATTGATTTCTGCTGTGCGCTGAACTAGTTTCTCGCATACCATCAGCAAAATCCAAGATCCCAAAATTGTGTCATAACACATTTGCCAACAAAAGCTGCTCAACTTGGCCTGTGAGCAGGTTTTCCGTTTTGCTTTTGAACCTGAACCTATCCCACCATGTGGCAGCTTGTTGTGCCGATCATCTGGGAATCAAGTGCGACTCACGAGAGGCAGGGAGGTGGATACCTGTTTCTTTTTTTGGCCAACTGCAGACAACTGCAGTGCAGCAACTGCATCAGCAACAACAACAACAACAACAATGATGTTGCAGTTGCTGCACTCATGTTGACTTATGGGCCAGGCCAGGCCAGGCTCAGCCATATCCAGACGAGCCTGTTTACAAATCTGGGTCAGAGTTGTGGAATGTGATTACTGAGGCATGATTTTACACTGCAACAAACAAATAGAGATTCTATGCCAGCAAATTGTTATGGAATTTTAATGAATTTAATATTGAAACAAAGTTACTAAACCATTAATACATTTTATTATAAAGTACTGTGTGTAAAAGTACATTTAACCCTCTAATACCCAAGAGTGCCTCAAGGCACTTATATAATTTTTCCAATTATAAAAAAAACTGTTAACTTTTTTTTATTATTTTAACATTTTCTGTAGGTTCTCTAATACTATAGCTTTTATATTCGCAAAAGGTTTGGAAGTTTTTCGAACCCTTTAGCGTATATTTATTTTCATTTGCACAGGGCATCTGTTTTTAACGTTTAAAATTTAATTTTTTGCATGAAGTGATTTGTAATATATCGCTTGCATTACATTTTAAATATGTAAACACAATTTTGCTCAGTGTACTCTAGCACTTATACAATGTGTTAAAATGGGCTGACAACGTCACAGGCACAGGCAAACCCTAATTTCTCTCTCTTCTCACTGTTTCTGTTTCTGTGTCTGTTTCCACTTGCAGCGAATGTGTTTCCATGATGTTACTGCCTTCGGGGCGTTCGAATAGTGATGTTTATCCGTTACAAAATGCCAACACACAGTCTGTGTCCGCGTCCAATGTGGTCACATCGAAGCCTCTGCTACTGACAAGAACATCATCGCCACAATTGACGACGACAGCGCTGCCGACGTCAAATGGCGGCGTCAACTTAAACAGCAGCAGCAACGCCTACCCAATGCTCCACTCCGCCGCCATCTCCGCACAAGAAACAGCCGGAAGTCTGTCGGAGGCCGGAACACAGGCGACAGCCACAACAACTGCGACAGCAGTAACAACAGCAACTACAGATGGTGAACACATCGGCATAGGCCAAGGAACTGGTGGCATCTATGGCCCAATTCTGGGACATAACTTCACGGGCATCGGAAACTGGGGTGAGATCGATCACCACTTGGAGTCGCTGCAGGAGAAACTGAAGCCTGGCTGGACAGTGCATGTGGGCAAGGATGGCAGACTCTACTATTGCAAGTAAGTGTACAGGGTATGAACATGGTATGATCTCTGCTTAACTTAAGTATAGATTATTGAAATTATTCAAATTTATTTGATTTTCATTTTATCGAATAACTTGAAGAACTTTAAATACCCTAATAGTTTCATTTCGATCAACTAGGAAAGTTTTTAAATGGTTTTCGTAGCCTCAATCTCCAAAGTAATCTCACTTGATACCCTGTACCCATAAATACGGCTTAGCACAGGGTACAATAAGTCTAAGCCTCGTTACCCAAAATGAAAGTGTTGAGAGTCAAGTCTCGTCAAAATTCTGATTCAATATATACACTATATCGCAGACTTATTTCAACACTGTCATACCTCAAATTTTGTCAGTTTTGAGTAAATGCTATAGATATATTCATCTAACGATGATTTATATTGTGTCAAAATGTCATCTTATTATCTCAAATAGTCTCTGCGTGACAAGCGAATATATCGTACCACCACGACAAACTAAAGCAGTCGGGAAGGCTATAGCGGGACGCCACCGCCAACTGAAAAGAGACTAAAGGCACTACTTAACAAGACAATCAATATATATATATACGTATATGCTTTTCACTGTGAAAACAGTACAAAAGAATACTCCTGTTGCCTAGTGTAGTTTAATTACTATTTAATATTTCCAAAAAATTAATATCGAATTGCAAAATGAATATAGAAACAAATTATTATAGAGCATTGAAATGCAGCAATAGCTCACAATACTCGTATGTATGAAATTATTTATGTAGGTTCTTTTGTTTGAGCATAACGTGTGTATCCCTTTATAACGGGTCGAGGCTGCTCATGTTGTCTGGCAGTATCCCTTCCTCGCCCTCCGTCCTCACTCCCTATCGTTCTCTGTTGCTGTCTCTATAAATGCCTGGGTGCTGCACATAAATTGATTATGCACGAAATTCTATTAAATAATTTTACACTTTGTTGCACATCAAACTGAAAGCGCGCAAAATGCCATGAGAGAAGGGTGTAAGGGTGTAGAGGAGGGCGTTTAGGGGGGGTGGTGCTGGTTGCAGAGCAGGGCGTGGCACATGGCCAAAGGGAGATGAATGAATGAGCATTGGTTGGGTTTGGGTTTGGCTTTGGTTTTGCATTGCTTTCGACTGGGTTATGGGTACAGCAACTGGGTGGAGCGCCTGGGGGTACTCGTAGGGAGTGTAGGGGTACCCATGCGCCATGTGCCGGGTGCAAAGTGCAAAACTAATTATCACAATTGTGTGCAGTCAGGAAATGAAGAAAGACAGCAAACGGAAGCCAACAACAACAACAACAAGGTGAACATGGGGAGCCTGTCACTGTCGCTGGCTGGGCTTGACCCGATTATAGTCTGCACTTTATTGCATAGCCAAGCAAATAAACCAATTAGGGTTGATTAATCTCAATTGAAATGCATTTTGCCGTTGGGGGCTGGGTGCATGCAACAAGTTCAGGGTCAAGCTCACAGATTCCTTCGCAAATTCCTCTGTTATGTAATAGTATACTCACCAATCTCTCCCCCTCTCTCGCAGTCACTTGGCGCAAACCTCTGGCTGGCTGCCTGCCTGTGAGGACTGGAGCAAGTATGAGGATCTCTCCTATGGCTGGGAGCGTGCCATAGACTCCAAGGGTCGTTCCTACTACATAAAGTGAGTATGAATTGGAGTAGCTCCCTATCAATATCAACTCTAATTTGTTTCCACTTCCCCACAGCCATCTGAATAAAACCACCACTTATGAGGCACCTGAATGCATACGCTGGGATGAGCATCCGCCGGAGCCTCGCAACGTACTGCTGCAGCGGAGTCCCAGTCTTGGATTTGGCTTTGTCGCAGGCAGTGAACGTCCGGTGATAGTCCGCTTCGTCACAGAGGGTGGACCCAGCATTGGTAAACTGCAGCCGGGTGATCAGATATTGGCCGTTAACGGTGAGGATGTCAAGGATGCGCCGCGTGATCATGTCATACAGCTGGTGCGTGCCTGTGAGCAGCAGGTCACACTGCTGGTCTGCCAGCCCATGGCGCACTGCGTCATGCCAGGTCGGAAATCCACCTTGTTATCCGCCGGCAAACGAGCCAAGCTGCGCACGCGGCCAAGTCGAGTGCGTTTCGCGGAGAGTGTGTGCGTCAATGGTGCGCCATTATTTCCGGTAAGCTCATGGGATCTAATTCTAATCTAGTCCAATAATAATGTATGTCAATTAATCCGCAGCCATCGGCCTTTTCGCTGGGCGACATCTGTGTGCCGCCCATGGCGAATGTGCTCAAGGTGTTTCTGGAGAATGGCCAGACGAAATCGTTTAAATATGATGCCACAACCACCGTGCAGGATGTGGTTAGCTCGCTGTTGGACAAGCTCTGCCTGTGCTGTGGTGAACTCTTCAGTCTTGTGCTGGAGCATGTCAAGAGTCTGAAGCGCAACAAGCTAACGCTGCTCGACCCGCAGGAGTCGCTGGCACGCGTAAGCCTACCTTTTCATTACATTACAATATTTCTTAGCTAATCTCTTACCTTTTTCTATTCCTTCAATAGATTGCAGCACGTCCTGGCGCACACAAATTACGCTGTCTGTTTCGCATAACCTTCGTGCCGATATCAGCCGCCGAGCTGGCACAGCGGGATCTGCATGCGCTGGATTATCTGTATATGCAGTGCTGCAATGATGTCAACCAGGAGCGTTTCGCCCCAGAGCTGCAACCTGAGCTGGCCTTACGTCTGGCGGCGCTGCATATGCATCAGCATGCCCTGGCCAATAACTTTGCGCCCGCCAAGCTCACCGTCAAGCTGGTCGAGTGAGTGATTCTGCCATACATTAATCCTGTTTAGGTATTCATTTCAATCTCTGTCTGCAGACGTGAGTTTGGCCTGGAACGCTTTGTCCCCGTCAGCCTGTTCGAGGGCATGAAACGCAAGGAACTGCGACGTCTTATCTCGCACTTCCTAAAGCTCAATGCCGAGATGACGGGCTCCTCCAGCAAGGTGCTAACACAGCTGCAGGTAAAGAGGAACAAGCGGAGGAAGAGAATATGCCATGTAATCTAATTATTATGCGTATTTGCAGGCTAAACTCCATTATCTAGATATTATCGCTAGTTTACCTAGCTACGGCGCCAAATGTTTCAGCACAAACCAAAGAGAGGGCATGGAGCGTGTGCTGCTCATCAGTCCGAGATTCGGTCTAAGTCAGATATCAAGTGCCCGCAATTCAGTGGTTAGTACAATTTATATAGAATGGATAACCTACTCAGATCTCAGTGCATATAAATATTCACACAAATCATTTGACTAACTTCCAGCCCCAACCCATATCGGCCATAGAGGACTTTACGCATGTCGTGGTGCACCGGGAGGATGATGTCACCTGCAGCGTATCCATTTACATGCTCGGAGATCGAGCAGTCAAATTCGTTATGGAGGATCGTGATGCCTGCGAGTTTAGTTTGGTGCTGAGCGGATACTATCGTCTACTGACTGGTAAGCAGCATCCTCACCAGAATTCAGTGAAGTAAATAATTCCATATGTTTATTATATTGTAGGCAACATGTTGAATGTACTCCGAGAACGTGAGCCGAACGAGGAGGACAGTGCTCCAACGTTTCTGTCCCAGCACACTGTACTACCTGCTGGGTGGAGCTATCTGGTGCCGTTCCACACGCGTGCTCATAGCGTCAACTTTCTAATGACGCCGCCATATCATCCCATGCCACAGCAGGCGGTGCTGTCGCAGCAGCTACCACTTGTACCTGCAACGGGAGCGCAGCCGTTGTCGTATAGCACAGACCTAGATCTGCACAGTGTTATGGCCACTGAGTTGCTGGAGGAGGCGGCTAAGGATTCGGGACTGAGCGACAGCAGTGGCAGCAACTATTGCAGCGAGGGACGCACTCAGCTGGCGGTGGAGGCCAAGAACGAGCAGGTGCTGCGGCGCGTGCAGGAATTGCAGCAACTGGTGCAGTGTTCGGAGCAGTACCTCAATGAACAAGAGCAGGAACTGCAGCAGCAATTGCAGCTGCAACATCAGCACTCGCACCCACAGCAACTGCCACAAGGCGTGGCCATGCTGGAGTTTGATAGCGATTGCGATAGCCTCAACAGCAGCAAGGTATCCTCCACGGAGGAGGCCCATGTGGCAGTGGCTACAGCCAGTAGTGCTCTGAAGCACAGCGATTCACTGACACTGCTCGCTGAAACCATTAGCCATGAGCTGACTGGAATCACTCAAGGTTTGAATGCCATACCAGAGCCAGTGTCCGCCTCGGCGCCACCCACACCGGCCACACCCAAGCGTAAGCCCAGCCTCTGCACCACCTCCAGTCCACGGCCGCAGCGCAAGCTGAATGGATTCAGTCAGCTACTTAACGATCTTCAGGCACTGGGCACGGATTTCTCGCAGAGCGAAAGCGACTCCGAATCCATTGCATCCCCAGCGCAATCTCCCACGGCACGCCGGCCGCAACAGCTGGTGCAGCAAGCCCAGAGCAAACAGCAGTTGGCACAACGTTCCAGCTTTGGCCTGCACAGTCCGGATGGCAGTCACTTTGGAGCGGAGACTAAGGATTACAATTTGCGTGAGTATCTGCAGCAGCTGAAGGAGATCAGCAATGTGCCCGCTGTGGCACAGGCGGATACAGATGTGGCAGCACGGCAGCTGTCCGAGATCTACGGGTTTGAAGTTCGCGAGGATACTTTCATTGAGACGGATACAGACTTAATTGATCTGCGTGCCATACCGCCGCCTCAGACACCGGATGAGTTGGACTCGCTGTCGCTACTGAATGCAGCGCCACCAAAAGGATTTGAAGGTCGTGCCGAGGAGCTGGACACGTTTCTGAAGCAGATGCTAGTGGCGCCACCCACTCAAAAAGCAACGCCAGCCAAAGAACTAACCCCCGAGGAGATTATGTCGTTTATCATACCGCCGCCACCCAATCTGGAGGCAGCACAGACATCGGCAAAGCCAGAGATGGAAACGGAATGCCTCTACAGCAACTCAGTGCAGGCCAAGCGCGAGTTTTTCCAGTCGGTATCCAATGGCAATCACAATCCCAGCAATCACAACCATGTGGCCAAGGAGCCGCATGTAATCGAGTATGCCACAGTGGAGCGCAAAAGCAAATTCAGCTGCTGCCCTACCTCCCACAAGAAGGAGGAGCCCACCGCAGCAGCAGCAAATGATGCACCACAACTGCAGCCACCGCCACGTACACCCACCACGGAGGCATTGACACCACCGCCGGCTCGTCCTCCCAAGAGCGCCGAGCTATTGCAGCGTTATTCGCCCAAGAAACAGCTACGGATAGCTGGCACTCCTGGACCGGTGAGTGTGCCACTGCGTGAGCTGTGCCCACCACAGTTGCCACCACGCACCGCCAATTCGGAACCGGCGACACCACAGCTAACAACCGCGGTGAGTGCTCCTGCTCCAGCTCCCAAGAAACCCCCGTTGCCGCCCATTGCCAGTCGCCCAGTGCGTCCCGCCCACCTGAATGGCACGCCCACAACACCACCCATACCGGCCACCGCCCGTCTACCCACAGCGCATTCCAATGGCCAGCCTATGCTGCCCAAGAAACCGCAACAGCTGCACGGCGAGAAGCTCTTCATCAAGAACGGCCATCTCATCGATGGTGAGGCGCTGCTGGCCAAAACAGATGTGGCCATGGCTGGTCTTCTAATCAGGCTCGACCAAGTGGCCGCCCAGTGTTCGGCCGCTCAGTCCGCTGGTGGTGGCACCAGCATCGATGAGGACAAATTCCAACGGGCTCGCAATGAACTCACTGAACAGACGCTGGCTCTAGTTACAGCCAGCAAGTTCCTCGTGGCCTCTATGTCGGACATGACACTGATAACGCTACCCGATCATCTCACCTCTTGTCTGACGGCCATCAGACGCATCACCGAACTGGCACAGGACATGACCCGGCACACATCCGCCCCGCTGCAGACGCGGAATATTGTGCTCAAAGTGCACGATGTAGCCAGCAGTTTCCGGGAACTAGTGGGCGTACAGATCGGACCCATTGGTGCCGGCCAGCTGGCACTGCAGGCGGAGTGTCTGGCTAATGTATTGGCCACGCTGCTGCGTAGTCTTCGTGTTTTCTCGCCCTAAGGTCAGCACTATCTGCTCCCAGTTCCAGTTCCAGCACCACATATCGTTGGCTCCCAGTTAAAATAATACTATACCTAATCAACTATCTATATGAATGATTAACGTTCAGAGAGAAATAATCTTCGGTAGACCGAAGCTAAAAAAAAATACCCAGACTAATGGAGAAACACTCGTTCTCCATTTATCAGGGTTCAAAATAGCTAAACACCTTATATATCATATCGTATATATACTATATATAGCTACGGATACAAAGATACTTCTACACACACACACACACAGAATACACAGTTACTTATATACAAACAACTTGCAACTATTTTACAGGTCAAAAGCAACTTCAGAGAATCGTTGGTCTGAACTTGTGGCTATGCGATAGTTATACGATAGCTAGGCGATACGTAACTCGAAACAAACACAACCCTAGAAAAGCGTTCAAAGGTTAACAAATAAAGCAGTTGAAAATGGCCCTAAGGAAAGGTTAGGGAAGTTCAGAAATGATTGGTCGATAATCGTTGGAATATAGTAAGCTCGGCTCAGCAGGGCGATAACAAAGTCTAGATTCCAAACTTATATCTTTTGTAATTAAACACTTTTCTGTTCAGCTCAATTAAAATGTCGAATCTTTGAACGCGAACTCATTATAAAAGTAATTAAATGAATACTAATTTATATATATAATCTTCAGAACTAAACTGCATGCAACTAACTCGAATTTCAGTGTAATCTCCTTAAGAATAGTCCTACTAGATAACTTTAAATAAAACCTTTTAAACTACTCTATTCTCTTCTCTCACTTATTGTTAGTATCGATAAACCAATTTTAAGTAACGTCATGACTTGAGTGTAGACCAATTTATATACTTATAATTAATAACAAAAACTATACAGATATTGTTTCTTATTGAATTATGCTCTTAGTATATTATTTTATGTACATACATACATATATATACCATATATGTACTTAAAACATACATTTCATATACATAATACTACTATATATCAAAAGAACAAGAAACAAAATAATATAAAATTGACCAAACAATAATCAAAATTTTAACTTGTGATATAAAAGAAAAACCGAAAAAATAAATTTGTAAAAAAAATCCATTTATTTGTATTGTTTACAAGTAGAAACTTTTAAATTATTATTAACCATAATTGTGCGTTTTTGTTAATCTGTAATAGATAATAATACTTTGTTATTGTTTGTAGTAGTATTTTTTTTTGAATTGAAGTACAAGAATGCGCACTAAGTTGTAGCTTTAACTAATCTATAACCGTCTATATGGTTTACTATTAATGCAATAATAATGATTAATCAATTTAGCAGAATATATCAGCAAATAAAACAATATAATATATCAAATATATCATTTGTCGTAGTGCTAATACCCAGACTAATAGTCGTTCTGTTTACTTTTGATTTAAAATATTGTTTTCAGTTATACATATAATACATATAATAATATTATTAATAGCAGTAAATTTAACCGTTTACATAAGAAATACTTATACATACTACTACTATACAAATACCATACTACAAGTAAAAATGCTAAATATTAAGTATACATATTGATTGCGAAATGTACAATGTATAACATGTAACTGTTTATGTATGTCATACAAGTAAACAAGTAAATACAAAAATAAATTCAAAAATTCAATAAAAATTACCAAAGGCAGAAATCGATTTTTATTCATACTTTATCCTCGTTGCAAAATCTTAGACAAAATTCGACAAACCCTCTAATCCGTTTAATTGAATAAATAAATTTACATCACATAAAAATCTTATTTTTGGGTGTAACATGATTCACATAAAATATCCCTTTGTCACGCATTGTATAACAAATTTGAATTAGCGCCAAATTGAAGCCCGTGCTGCCAACTTGACTTGCAATCGAGCGTGCGTTTAACGATTTAATATCGATAAATATGCGTGTTGAACAACCATGACCAGTTGGGACCTACAAATTTAAAAATGCACAAAAAATTAATATAAAAAAAGGCTCAATGGCAAGAAAAACTACAATTAATATGGTATAAGTAACGTTTCAATATCGATACAACTGTAACAGAACAAGAAATTGGCTGCGTAAGGAAATTGAAAATTGTTCGATAGCAACCCGTGCAAGAGGCGATCGCGAGCCAAGAGAGAATAAAAGCACCAATTTTGACGCCAAAACGCTAAATATGGCGGCCGTGACCTAGACGGCTTGGCGGCAATCAGTAAACTTTATTTACGGCAGACAGTGCGGCGCTGGTGACAGACAGTTTGGCGCCAGTAATAATCGATTGGGATTTTTGGCGCAAAGAGAACAATGACTTTGTGCAACAGTACAGACATTGCAAATGAGCTATTAATTAAAAACATGCAAACAATGGAACAGCAAATCAATTATTTGCTCGAGGACAACAAGCCAGAGCCTGGCACAACCGAAGACAGTTCGGTTAGCACCAAAACCAGTGTCAATATCTTGCGCGAACTACTACAACTAAATGACAATCTGAAATTAACTAACAATGCGCCTATATTTGAGTTTCATGGCTTCGGCTGTGCGCATTCCCTAAATGCGGAGCCACAGCAAATAGGCAAAGTCGGCATTGGCGCCAAAAAGAAGCCAAGGCCAAGCTATTCCAAAAACAAAAACAACAGCAATAGTAGTGGTAAATGTGACAACAGTACAAACAACAGTTATTTTTCACAAAAGGAGAATGTGAAGAGTCCCCAGCAACTTTATAAAAACGTTTGGTGAGCATTAGAGATTTGTTAATATTTATTATTGTTATTCTAATATATTTTTATCATTGAGCAGTAGTGAACAGACTGTTGTGGAACGTTTGATGGATCTCTTTAAAATGCTGCATGAGGAACTTATTGCGGAGTTGCCTAGTCACCAGCCAAACTCATTTCCCTCGGATTACATGTATGATTTGCCACGCAAGTCTACTATACCGCAGGGTTACAACCTACGCCATCATATTCAGGTGACCGGCACTAAGGTGGAACGTTTTCATGGACGTCTGCGCCGTGAGCTGGAGACCAACCGCAATTTTGACTATGAGAAACATATGGAATGCAGTAAGCTGCTGGATGCTTTGGCCAACAGTCTGTATGAACTGAAGAAGTTTAACAATATAGAGCTGCGCCATCGATCTAAATACTTTTTAAGCGACTTGGCCGAAAGTGAGCTCATCTATCTTTGCTCAGTTTGCTATCAGTTTTCCATTAATTAATAATTTAAATTTTTGCAGAAAACGGTAAGAACCTGGAGAAGGTGCTGTTGAGTATTATCGATCAGATGAAAGCGTCGCATCTTTCTGTTCATGCTTTCAATTGGGAAATGGATCAGGAACATCGCTATTCCGCTTCCATGACAGCCAGCAAGGAGGCCACCAATAAATTAGCAATGGCCTTAGCTACTCTGGATTATGAGGCTCCACAGTCACCCCCATTAACTCAAGAAGAGGAGCATATGGCTAAACTCTACAACCTGGAACTCATGATGATGCGCGCCAAAAAACACCAAGCGTTTACAACGTCTGTGATGAAATCACCAGAAGAATTTTTCGCACCAGAAATAATTGCACTCTGCAAACCTCCCAAGCAAATCCATCCAATGCATTACACAACACCTGTGGACGTGAGTGAAACTGCTATCAGCTTTGAGCACATGGCCATTTTAGGAAATATAGTGGGATTACCACCCTCATCTCCGCCAAGGGTCAGTCAGCGTCGTCATGTTCCCAAATGGAATCATTCTTAATATAAGAATGAGTGCATAACAAAATAATGAAAGCCCAAGCTTAAATAATTTAAATGTGGGCAAGTACATAGAATAATTGATTAAATCATATATCTTAAAATACTCTTATACATAACTGATGTCATAAGAACGAAAGCAAAGAGGCTAACGAAAGTAGAAATTTAAATTGACTTAAGTGGAAATGAATATACTTATATATTGTTATAATTTTGTATTGAATTTAAATCTAATCTTGTCAATATCTATATTCTGTTAAAACCTATTGACTTTCAAACATTTTATACTTGATCCGAATGAAACTCATTTTATTGTAATCTTCCGCAAAGCGAGCGAAATCAAAAGAATAATGTTTATAATTTATACTAGTATTAAAATGTTCATATGATTCCCTATATGATTTAGAAATAAAAGACCATTTTAGCAGATATGTAATACTTTCTTATCTGAAATACTAGAACAGTTTTACTGGCTCTGTTTAACTATATAAATCCATCGTTTTGTATAATTGTTAACAAAATTTACTTTTATTGTGTAATGAGTCTGCTGAAGCTAGAGTCTGAATTATGTTTTGTTTTAAACTAATTATGCAATTAATTTGGAGTTCTAAATTACTTTACTGACTTCGTGTAATCTTTATATAGCATCTTAAAAGCAACTATAAACCAGTTGAGTTAAGTTTTTTGTTTATTATTCACTTAGTCAAGTCCAGCTTCAACCCCCGTAAATAGTTCTTCCAATGGCACTTTGCTCAGCGCATGGCTCAGCACGGACTTGAATATGAGATTCATGGCCTGGGTTATTTCTGGCTTAAGCTCATTAAAGATGTCCTGCCAGTTGTCGTTGATTAAAAGGTGCAGGCTATCGGAGAGATCCTTACGACCATCGAATAGATTGCCCAGTAAATAGGTTACTTTTTTCGGATCCAATTGCATCTTGACTTCCTTTATATCCACAAACGTCTGATGTGGACCTTTACGAAGAGGTGCTACCTTGACCACCGCATGCACGTTGCATTTGACTAAATGAAGTAAATAATTAATTAAGGCACCATAGTGAATAACTATAACAGCTGCTATACTTACTCAGCTCTATCGAGGCATCCCCCTTGCCCACGATAGGCAATACGAGAACTTTGCCGTCAACACTGTAGGGGCCCCGCAATGTCAACTTAGGCGAGAACAGATCAAGCACTATATTACGGCTAAGATCTGTTGTAAAAGGACTGCAACAAAGTATGTACATGAGCATTATTAGTTATATTAATAACAATAATAAGTTTATTCCATTAATTTCAGTTGGACGTCATTACTTACGTTATGCCCTTGACTATTGCATCCGAAAGACCGAAGAGATCGGCGTTGGTAAAAGTGAGATCAATGCTAACTGGACTATTTGGAATTTTTCCAAGAGAGAACTTTTTAATATGCAACGGATCCAATTTGATTAGTCCCATAGGCTTTATGCCACTTTTGCCATAATTCTTTAACACATAATTCATGCTGTCAATCAGGCAATTTGGATCCGTTATGGCGCACCTCCTAATGCCAGCCGCTAGGAGTGAGAAATTAATGAAGTTCAGGTAGTGTTAATATGTAGAAATTCCATTTGAAACGTACGCAATTCCGAGGCAGCAATCTGCTGCCAGGATATGTAGTAGAAGGAGCTGATCAGGAATAACGCCAAAACTTTTTTGTCCATTTTTGGTTAGGGAAATGTGTGCTAAGCCACTTTCGAAATATAACTGATGTACTTATTAGCAAGTCTCTTGTCTTTTATAGGTGTGTTTAAACAGTATAATTAAAATGTTATACTTAATTCTCCCGTAGTTAACACACAAATCACTTTTGCGTCTCAGAAGCAGAGAGCACAAGTAGCACGGGGAAAGTACGAATACAACTTGACATTGACTTGAGCCCCCGAATCTGAGTCAGACGTAAGACTGGGAATGCGAGTATATATTGTCTATATGCTAGAGTGTACATATTTGTATAATATATGAATTTTTGTTTAACTCTCTTCATTGCTTAGTATCCAAAAACAGGCTGTGGACTGGGCTGACAGATAAAATCTGTGCATTGTTTATTCTTTCTATCGCAGTTTGACGTTTGAACTGGATTACATTTAAAAGCAAATTAATTAAAAAATAAAATCTAACTTGTTTTATGTTTATCGAAGGTAGTGCATTGCACTTTAAATACACTTCAAAAATTGAGCAATTCCATTTCTTAATTACAAGCGGAAATATTCCCAGTATAGCCTTGAGACTGTTTTTATTTTAGTTCAACAACCCATTTTAGAACAGCAACGCCTACCCTTTGACCCCTTATTAAATTCACTTAGACCACAGCGCGAATAATTATATACCTATATTCATTATAAATCTCAGCTTATTCTCAACAAACCAACAATTGAATGAATGAATTTATATAATTTCAACATTTGCCAAACTGTACAATGTACATAGTATATTATACATACTATGTGTATTTTTTTTTTCTGTCAACTTTGTATCACCATTGACCTGCTTAATTACGGTTAGGTTGTAAACATAACTTTATATTCCTGTATTATAGTACGCACTTTAAACTAAAGTTGAGCGCGTGACTTAGACAATAACAGTGTTGCCAGCACACAAAATCTACATTTAAAATAAATACAAAATTAAGTGCTGTTAAGAAGCTATAATAGTATAATGTTGATTTTTAATCAAGTTGTCTTGCAAATTGATTCGACATTTAAGTTTTAAGCACGGCTGCTACACTTGGCAGCTTTCTATTGAGTTAAAATCAATTTCAAGCATGGCTATATCGACTAAGCTGGTCATCCCGATCAGAAATATATACTTTGTGCGGTCAACCACTTGCATTTGCAATAATGGTCAGTTTCGCGCTGTTGTTTGCTCTGTGTTTGATGCAGCTGGCCTTGTTTACCTTTTTGGTTCGACCAACAAGAACATTGCGACGCACAGACTTGTTCGCGTACGCACCGGAATACACGGACTTGTTGCAAGCGTTCTGCTCGGAACATTTTCTCTTCTTATTTATTATGTTAATAACAGAGTATGCCAACGGCGAAATTCAAATACATACAAGTTCTGTTAGAAAATTTGTCCTTGAAAATTAATGTTTTATCTATATCGTTGCCCATTGTTAGGGATTATTTTACATGGTATTGGTTGAGATATAATCAAAATATCATATATACTACATATAATAAATAAAATATATAAAAGCAATAACAGCAATTATTTTAAGACTAAGAATTAAAATAAAAGCAAGCTATTTTTGCTAGAACTATAAATTAAAATAGCCGATTATACTATTTAGAATACAGAATTTAAACTTAGACTCTAAAATAAGCGTGTTATCGTTTTTTTCACAAAATCAACTTTAAGATTAATGCAAAGCCCTAAAAGTATGCTGCGTTTTTTGTTAGGATAAAAATTCTTTAAAAAATTAACAGTGTACAACGTGTTGCATACTTGTAAAAAAAAATTAATTTTTTTTAAATTACAGTCTTAATGTTATTTTATTAGTAATATTACAGTAATAATATAATTTTATTTTGCAGCAGTTACAGCTCTTTACGACTATTTGAAGACGAACGGCCTATATGTAAGAGCAGAATTTTCTTGCATTTAAAATTTTTGCAAATTTATATAAGGACGTAGTTAAAATGCTAGTTTCAACATAATTTTGGATTCACTTACTTTTATTATACAAGTATACATTTTGTATTCTAATTATTTTTAATTATTTAATGGTCTTGTATTATGTTTGCAATTTGACTGCGAGACAATAAACTACTGTAATTTATTTTAATATGCTAACCGAAATGGAGTTGATAGCATTATTTATTGCAAGTGCTTTGTTAATACGCGGCTAATATTCTAATAACACTAGTTAAAAAGACATTACGAAGTTAAGAATTTACATTAAGAAATGTTACTGAAATAAGTTTGAATAATAAATGAAGCTAATAAATTTATTATTTTCCTCTCCATCGATTAGTCATCACACATTTCACCTGACATTTGTAAAATTATACATTATTCTCGGAGAGATCAGATACTCACCGATAATATTTTCAATTTCATGATGAAAAATAATGATTGTTCTTGACCTTTTGAACTAGGAACACTTAATGTGTTATTGTAGCAATTCAGATACTATATTATACGCAATAAGTAGTTTAGTTACCACACGGAATACTATATTAATTTTGTACTAATCGAAATTTAATTTACTGATATATGATACCAATTTAACACAATATTTATTATTGTATACTTATTATAGTTATTCATATACAATTTATTCTATTTTGATACTTTAAATTATGATATAGGAATTAACTAGCTTCACATTTCGAAAAACTTTTCGTAGGGATACTTTGAGAATACATTTGCAATGATAGCCTGGAATATTTCAGCAAATGCCGACTGCATCGACTCTTGAACCTCCATGAAGATGGAATCCCAGTTATCATTCAGGAACGCATTCATGTTATCCCCCAGGGCCTTATCGCCATTGAAGAGATTGCTGAAATAGTAATACAACCTCTCGGGTTTGACCGCAACCTTGAGATTGGTGGGCTCCATGTACGTCTCGCCATTCTTCTCATATGGTTTACCCACAAAGACAATACTCATATCACAATTGGCTGTAAAAAATGAAGGTTTAAAAGTTATGTAACCTTAGTAGAATGTTATGAAGGAACTTACATAGTGTCATATTACTCTTGCCAACACCGCTGATGGGCAGTATCAAAACCTTGCCCTTGATAGTATAGGGTCCCACTAGTGATACTTTATCGAAATGCATTTGCACCTCATGTTTCTTGGCTATATTCTTACCGAAACCCCTAAAAATATACCAGTTAATAACATCTATATCACTCAATTTCCTCTACCACTCACCTGACTTTGTTAGCCCTCAGAGTGCTGAAGCCTACGACATTGTTGTCTGTAAACATAAGATCTATGTTGACTGGACTGTCAGCACCCTGTTTGATGTTCATCTTGGCCACTGGCAAAGGATCAAGTTTCACCAGATTTATATCCCGATCGCCCTCGGTTACCTTTTTACTCAGGTAATAGTTGATCATCTTAACAATACACTCCGAATCGCCAAATTTACAGGCCTTAGGATCATCGGCTATAGAGAATTGTTTGAATTAACTGCAAGTCCTTAAGTGTGTGTGTAGATCCTGGCTTACGGAATTTTCCCTGTACCGCCAACACTGATGTCAACATGACTATCCATAGAATTCGCGCCATTTTTCACTGTATCAAATGAATATACTCGAGGTACTAACTTATCTCGCAATTTGCCACTTTGCTTTTATAGACATTTCACGGTAGACAATTGCGGAATAAATATATAACTTAAATATTGTTAGAACTATTTTAATGTCTGTTTTGATTCGACATGAGCATCTCGTGCGGGTCTGGTGTGTCTAGCCTCGCTTACAAATAGAACCTGTTTGCATCGCATTAACTATTATACAGTATTTAACCTGAACAGTCAGTCGTACTTACAGTAGCAAAGTAGATCTATTAAAACTCATTAAATACACGCTAAAGAAATCAAATGAACTCAAGAAAGGATAACCATATTATATACTGACGATATATAGAGAACTAATTTGGAATAGTTGCTGGGAAAATTAGAAATTAAACAAATAGAAATTTACTTTACCATATTTCCTTACAGATCATTTTTAAGGTCTATATCTCTAAGGTCTATATCTTTCAAAAAAAAATTAGTTAAAAATCTTTATCTTAAAATTATAAAATATGTAGCTTTTGTTCCACAGCAAACTAACTACATGTGTCGTAGTTAATTATAATTGAAGGTGATTAGTTTTTCTCAGTGCATTTCCCGTAAAGTCCCAAAACAAATGTTATTTTATAATTGCACTTGATGGCTCGTTTATGTCATTTATCTGTCAATGAACTATAAAGTGTGGTTTACTTAATAATTATTACACAATATATTATAATCCTATTATACAACTAATATACATTGTTACCACGTATAAGTTTATTGAGATATTATTCAAACCCCCCACAGATATTTATCTCATACAGAGTACGCCGGCTTTATTGAGTTATACAACTGCAAGTAGTTCTCGTAGTATTAAGCTCTATAGTATTTCACAATTAGTATTGAAAACATCATGAAAATTTTACTGTATTAATGCTAATTAAAATAGCAATTATTATTGCTATTATTCAATAAGGGCAATAGAGCAAATTACGTAATGCAAAGTGATTGAATGATTCAATTGCAGATATTAAAAACAAATATTTTACATTGAATTGCTAAAAAACGGTTAGTTAATAGTAAATAAAGTATAAGTTTAGAAAAAGTTTTGATTCGTAGAGTATATCCAATATTTTAATTTATATTAATTTTTTTTCTTCCGTTTCGCAAAAAAATGCAAAAACAGCAAATCGGGAGGATTTGGAAAAAACATTTTTTCCCAAACAAAAAACCGTTATGAAATAAAACTTGGTATGCAATTTTTTTAGAATTGTTCAATTAACTTATACAAAAAAAATTAGACGATTCGCCAAACATTTGTAGAAACCCCAGGCAAAAAAACGCAGAAATTCATGAACACTCAGAGTGCCGCTTTTTTTCTGTCGCCGGGTGAATATATACAGTAATACAATACAGTAAATAATAAAATAATGTATTATTTTCCTACAATATAAAATAAAATATAATTCAACGTATAAAAAAATTTATTTCTCTAGATAAATATTTAATAGAGACCATATCAAATTTCCTTTACAACTTTTTTTGTAAAGAGAAAAGATATGACATTATTAAACAAACACATCTCATATTTACATAACATGTGTATGTACCATCCAGTACTTATTCCAGAAATAGAACACGTGTCTTTTTTGCTAATAATTATTCTATCAGCATGACAGGACAACTTTTTTATTTGGGGAACGAGAGGCTCTTGATGGAATTGTATTGACAGCAAAGTAAATAAAAATACAACTCAGAGCTGGGGCTAAAAATATATCATAGCACACACGCACACACACAAACACACTGGACTATCCAGTTAACCTTAATGTGGAAACCAGCCTCCTCCTCCTGATCCCATAGGTCGTAAAAGCAGCTCAACTTGATCAGATGAAAATAAATACGTATACGAGTTACAGAGTTACGATCTGGAACAGTTAATGGAAGTTTTCTGCTTGAAGTTAATCAAGGTTAACCGGGTATCGCTTGTCCAGCTTTATTCCAACTCCAGCCCCCAGCGGTTGACCATTTACCGTTGTCTACACTTGAACTTGACAACGGTTTCGCCTACTACAAGTTCTCTCCTCGTTCTCGCCGCTGCAGCTCAGCTACACTGAGAGAAACAAACTCGTTTCTTGATTTTATTGTTATGTAAATTGAGTAGTTCACGTGAATTGAATTGCCAAAAAAAAATAAATAAATAAACAACTTGAACGAAATTTATGCGTGAGTTTTGCGGAAATGTTTGCTACACTCAGATGCAAACCAAAAGTAATTTGACTATAGCATATACCCTATAAGATCAGGTGTTTTGTAGGCGCATCGATTTAAGTTCTAAAAATTAGAATTTATTTTCTTTATTATTAGGTTTTGTTTTATTATTAAATTGTTAAACTAAATGATGACTTAAACAGCAAACAGTCCATGGGATTTTATGTCTGGGTGGAGGGTGGAGGGGAGGGGAGGTGAATAAAGAGAGAATACTCGTACACATGCACATATCTATAAGCTAAGAGTCTACAGTAATAACCGAATATGATGGATGACCTCTAGTTCTCCAGGAACAGATCCTCGTAGGCGAAACGCTTGAACAGCGTGGAGAGAATGTTCTTCATGATCTCTGAAATGGCCACATGAACCGACGGCTGTAGTTCGCTCCAGACATCCAGCCAGTTCTCATTCAGGAACAGATTCAAATTGTTACCCAGAGCCTGATCGCCATTGAAGAGATTTGTCAGCTTGATATTCATTCTGTAAAGAAAGACTCAATCAGATTAATATCTCAGTTTTGCAGAGTCAAGTGTTTCACTTACTTCTGTGGCTCCAGCAGCACCTTGAGCTTATCAACGCTCAGGTGAGTGCGTCCATTGCGCAACTGTGTGCCTGGCTTGAATTTCACCGAGAACTTGGGATTGTGCAGCGTAATGTCAGCATCGCCATCGCCACGTATGGGCAGAATCAGTATACGTCCATCGGCGGTATACTTGCCTCGCAGCACCACCTTGGGAAAGGAGCCGTACATTTCGAATTTGCTGGTGGCAGGATTAGCGCCAAATCCACTGCAACGCACATATTAAAGAATTTATAATAAAATGCAAATAAAAATATTTATATTAATAATTACACTGCTCTGTCGAACTTGACCCCAGACAAGCCCTCCACATTGACATCACGGAAGTTGAGCTTGAGACTCAGCGAGCCACTGCGTCCATCGGAGATATCGAACCGCTTAACCAGGAACGGTTCGACCTGCGGGAACGCTGCCGGCGTATAGCCAGTGCGTGCATACTGACGCACCAGCATGTGGGACACATTGATGATGCACTCTGTGTCCCCAAAATGACAACGCGGCAGGTCGGGAGCTACGTTTAGGCAAACGAAACGATTAGCTTGAAGCTACTACGCTTATAAAGGATGTGAACTCACCAAACTGGGAGGCGCCTTGGGCACCCAAGACGAGGCCTAATAGCCAAACGGAGCACAGCTGAACGAACATAACGCGATACGCGATCTCTAGGCACTCTGTTTTTACTCTGTTTTGGCGAACTCCCGACCAAGTTCAATGCTAAACTGTAAATTGGCTCTGGACAAACGCGACCATTTATAAACTTTTTTCGCAGCAAGAGCTCAAAACGTGCCCCGATCAGAATTTTGAGACTGCGGCAGAGCTAGAGGCAGAGACGGCAGAGCACTCAGAGCCACTGCTTGGCCAATACGTTTAATAGTTTATTCATTCTTGGCTTGTCTCGTTCATTATTATTGTTGTTCTCTGCTTCATTTTTTGTTGTATTTTGACTTCTCATCATCCACATAATAAATGTACATATATAGAGAGAATTCGCAGTCCGATAACAATAGCATACGATGACAAGAATATTATTAATTAATATTATTCACAGGTCCCAGCGACAAAATCAAAAGTGTTTTTATACTCTATTTCGCTTCAGCCAGTTTTGAGCGCCTCTTCGTAGACTTTGGACTCCGAAGTTTAGCTACTCTATTCAAGATTCGTTTTTATTTATTTATTTATTTATATAGTGTCGACTAAACGCATTATAATAAAATTCCAATTAAAATGCAATGAAATTTAAAAGGAAATAAAATCAATTTATAACATTTTGAAACTATTCTGTCTTTATACTGAAGTAAGTTTAAATTTTATTTTAGTTTCTTATGCACAGTGTGAGAAAGCAACACTTCATATTATATGTTTTAAAATATATATTTTCATAATGCATATTTATAATTACTTATATATTTTAATTTAAAAATAAATGACCACTTGAGAAATATTAGACATACACCTTGATTGATTTGATTTCCATATGCATACATTTAGAATTTCTAAAGCAAATGATGTGGCAATTCTATAGGATATCCCCTTACTTATAATTTAAATTTTGTTACTCATTTTTTCTACTTTCTGTGATAAGCAAAAGCCGCACGAGCATTAATATTTTAATGTTTTAAGTTTTATATAGCTTTAAAAAAATAAGTATGGCAATTTTTTCATTGTATTGTACCTAGGTAAGAGCCGGGATAAATCAGAAACGCAAACAATGCGCAATAAATAAATAAATCGAAATTTCGCTAAATATTTGCAATTCAGCAGAGTGATCATGGATTAGGGACCCCCTTAAGAGACACAGATCAGGGGTATTCCCGTGAATTTTGCCAAGTGTTAAATGATTTTGCATGCAATTTGCAATATTTAATTTTAGAGTTAATTGCGCTTAGATCATATTCTCGAAAACTCATCTATTCTAAGTGTAATCTATTTAGTTAATAATAGCCAATATGTGAACAACTAAAGAGTTTAATAATCATGGATCGGCTAATCGTCTGCAAAACTGAACGTGCTGCCAAACAGTCCAAGGTGATTAACTATTTCGCATACAGGTTAAAAGAATTTCCGTTTCGCGTCATCAAAGAGTATAAACAATTAGAAATAACTATAATCATAAGCGATAGCGGGTGACAGACTGGTTTGTCATATTAACAAAAACTACACACACAAAGAGATATTGTAGTTTATATAAAAGTTGTCACACAGCCTGAGAACTTAATGGTCTTACTTTCAAACAATCCGAAATATGTTTGGTAAATAGTATAAGAAGTCAAAGTCTATAGCCATTCGTCATCGGCAATTAGCATATGGTAAAAAAAAAAACTGAGAACCGCTCAGAATAGTAGCCTGCAAAATTGTTTATTTACATGTTCAATTGACGCCATAACCATATGACTTCATAAATGGACAAATACTACAAAGTTTAATCAAGTTTTTTGTTTACAAAGTGAATTCCGAGACACTTTCGTAGTTCACACAAGTAAAGGCATACGCAAAACAAAAGCAAAAAAATTCCCTAGATCATCCATGTAATATTGGCGCCACTAAGTTAATAAATTTACATAAATAAGCACAAAACTCAAACTATTAATGTTTGACGTAAGTACGTACGAAATGAGTTGAAAGACCTAAACCAGTTTACTGAATGATCAATTTATGCGACACAGTAAATAATTAATTATACGGAAAATTATATTAAATCACATACACGTCTTTTATGCTCCGTATATAAATTAATTTTAATTAATGAATCGAAGTTTGTTTGGTGCGCAACTGTAATAATTCAAATTGTAACGTATAAGCTCAGTCGTGAAACAAAAGTCACGCAGCTGCCACGCCGGGTATCGATATAGAATTTTTCAACACTGTTTTCGAATGTAAACTCATTTTGGCACACTTTCAAAGTGAGCGCCAAATAATTTCCCTGCTAGTTCGAAACCCGCTCTCGTTTGCTCTATGTTCGATTGAAAACGGTAAGAAACATTCAGTGATGCCAACCGTCTGCAGTCAATTGTAAAAGCTAAAAAGTAACTAAATAATTGTCACAAATAGTCAGACTTACGTAGTATAGAAAAGCCAAATTGACAACACTGACGTGTAAGCAAACCAAGTTGCATCGAACGTAGTGAGCGAACGCAACACAACAGTCGTGAAACAGCAGGCACGCAGCTGATTGGGGGATTTATTAACACTGTTTCGAATATAAAAGCCGGAATTCAGCAACAACAAAACAGTCAAAGCCTACACTAAATTATTTTAACAGAAAACATAAATTGAAACAAATATGAAAGTTTTAAACATATTAACCATCTTAGCCGCTGGCTTGACGCTTATTTGTCTGCCAGTGTCAACGTTGGAAACGGTAAACAAAACAGACGAATTCGTGGCCACCAAGAATTGGCAAATTGTGCGCGAAGGTATTTATTGTATTACGTGTACATATGAGTTTTGAGATGATTTCAACATTTGGATGAATATTTCACAGGTCAAGGAATACCAAAAGGACTGCATGTGCGCATAAATCTGAAAACTGGTGTTAAGGAGGCCAAATTACTGGATGAAAGCGAACGTGGCACAGCTCTGCTTAGCCAACCAGACGAAGAGCAGAAATCCGAACCATCTGACGCACCATTATCATTAGAGCACAAGGCAGAGATTATTGAGGAGTCTGTACGCAAGGTGAAGGAGCATCGCGACTATGCAGAACTACGAAAAACGTACAAGGATTTCCAAAAACATTTTCGTACAGATGGAGAACTTATTCAGCAGCTGGTAGACCAATATCGCAACTATAGCAAAACTCCTTTGGAGTCGGAGCTCAAGCCAAAGCTGACTACGCTGGAGAACCTAGAGTACCTTCTGCACCAGATTGACAATGCGTTGGTCTTCATTGACAACGGTGGTCTGGAGGATGTGTTGCTGCCCATTGTGGTGAATGATACCAACACTGTGTTGAGGATCTCTGCCATGCGTGTGCTGGGCGCTTTAACGGGAAACAATCCCAAAGCACAAATCAAAGTCTTTGAACGTAATTTTGGCTCTCATCTGGCACAGATTCTCATGACCTCAACGAACAGTGCGGAAATCTCCTCGGCATTACATGCCTTTGGCGCGTTGCTGCGCAAATTTCCACTGGCTCAGCAACGCATACTGTCCACATCTGGCACACAAGCCCTGATTGGGGTACTTCGTAGTGCTGACGTGGAGCTACGTAACAAAGCAAAGGTGGTCACGTTGATAAGCGACTTAGTGCTGGAGAAACGTTTCGTGCTGCAGACCAGATCATCTGAAGCCATCTCCACAATAGCGCAATATGGTTTGCTCGAATTTGAAACATGGCTGCAAACACATGACTACTGCGCCACACTAGAGTCAATGATAAGCAAAGATTATGCACACCTGGTGGATCAACCCGAAGCTGTCGAACAACTTACAGTAGCGTTAGACAGTACAGAGCGTCTATGCCAGCCACGATGGTCCCAAAGCGCGACCCTTCGCCACGCATTGCTCACCATTAAGAATAGATTCTCGCACAGTAAGGATGAGTATCGATTGGAGGTGTCTCAGACCCTGGCCAAAATCTGTGAACAATTCTACGATAGAACCAATCACTCTGAACTATAAAACTGCATTCTGACAATTAGCATAATTATGAATGTAAAGCATACTCACAATATGCGAACTGATTGTATCTCTTAGTTGAAAAGCAAAATCTGTTATACTTTTGAAGCAGTGCCAAAAATACGCATAAACGTATAACGACTTGATTTTAAGTATTTGATTAATATATTACTAAAGTCTAAAACAATTAAACCTATTATAATTTAAACCGGTTCGAAACGTTCAAGTCAATTGTGTAGGATTCGAGATGCGGGTATTTATGTATTATAATCTTTATTAATGTCCAGAGTTTAAATAGACAGCCAAAAGTTGTTTGCTTTTAAGTTAAACAGAATGCCGTTTAATCTTAAGATCATTTGTATTTATGTTAAGTAAAATTACATTATTTATTATGAATCGGTTACTTAAAAAAAATTCAAGTCATAAATTAAAATTTGATTTCTGTTTACATTATTCAGTGCATTTAGGACCAACTCATTACTTTTTCTGGAAAACTATTTCCTATGCAGGAAGTGCAAGCAACAGTCCCTGAAATGTTTAACACGTGCCCTACACTCCTCCCATTTTATTTTCAGTTCAATAATCGACCAGCAGCGGGTCATAAAGTAAGCCAAAAGTGTTGCCTGTCACACGGGAAGCCAGCCCCAGGGAAAGCAAAAACCATTGAAAACAATCAAATGAAAGCAATGGCCCAAAAAACGAACTTAAGAAAAGTGGAGGCAAAAGGAACACACATAACTGTACAGAAGCCGAGCATAAGGGAGCAAATGCCAGGCTAGGCTAAGGTAGTTCAATTATGTTCAAGTCTGGAGTAAGAAGCAAAGGGTCTCGTACGATACAACGCGACCCGACCTGACGTCGCGTCCAGTTCGAATTACAGCAATTAACGGCATGCAAATGCAATGTCACTGAGTCATGTCAGGACAGCGGTCCTACTATAGTGAGGGAGCGCTAAAAGTCCGGCAAGGGAACTGTCTGGACGCCTTCGGTTGTTGCCAAGGCGAGAAATTGCAATGTAAACAGAGAGCCAGCCCAGCAGTGCATTCATTCGGCTCTCGTTCTCTCTGAGCTTGGGGTTAGTATTAGTCAAGCGTAACGGCATACAGGTGAATCTTGCCTTAAGGGTTAGCCTGGGAACTGAGAAAGTGACTGGCATAAAAGGGTTAAATAATAATAGTTGAAAATGTATAATATTTTCAAAAGGCTAACAATAATAATATTATAATAATAGTAAACCCCAATATGAAGATGCCGACCTTCTGCCTGCTGCTCATTGAGCCTCCCATTGAACGTCGCAATTTGAGCTTGGGCGCGTGCGCATAGTCGCCATGGCAGTCGCTCGTCGGAGTAGTATCTGCTTTCAACCACTTCCCGCTAGCCAGCTTTTGTTGCTGTAGCTGTAGCTGTTGCAGTTGTTGTTGTCTTTTATTTCGTTGCCTTTTTATGAAGAGCTTAAATGGAAACGCTTGACGAGTGATGTGGAAACATTTTCAACACAACAACAGCGGCAACAACAACAACAGCAACAGCCCAGACCCAGAGAGTCTTCAGACGAGACTGCCACTCACATGTGTATGTATGTGCACATGTATGTATGTGTAAAGCATATGACCAACTCTAGCAACAACAACAACAATTGAGCAAAACGCACCGGCATTACAGGCTGTTGCTGTTGTTGCTGTTGCCCGTTGTTAGGGGGCATTCCCTGCTTTGGCAACATTATGGAAAATCAGTTTGTGTTTGGAGCGTCGTCTGGCCGCATGTGTAGTGCCACGAAAACATAGTTGCAAACGCGAAACGATTCAACTGAAAAACTAAAGCAAATACTCGTATGACTTCCTAATACATTTCGAAAACTAAATCACATAAAGTGCTAACTATAATATCATGAATTAAATTCTGTGTGTGAAACTGTACTTGTTATAATGGCGTAATTCTAACGGAATTTCGTAGTTATTTTGGAAATAAATTGCTTCATAGTGCAATTATTGAAGAAACTGAATAGAAAAAGATGTGCAATAAATTATATGTTTCGATCTTTAATAACTAAACTGAAATACTTTTTTCTTTTGTGAATAATAAACAAACTATAAAGCTTGCGCTATATCTCAGGTAGTTCATTATATCACATATAAATTAAAATAAAAATAAATAAATTACTAACAGATGATAAAATAACATGCGAATTTAAACAATATCATAATTTGTTGTAAGCAATGTAAGCAATAATTATCAAATATATCTAAAAGCTATATTTTTGATAAAAAATGTAAAATATTTAAAGCAAAATAATTGAGAGTGAAAAAACGGAACTACGAAAAAGTACTAAAAAAACTCATTGAAAATAAAAAAATAAACCAAAATAAAGATCAAATATAAATTATATTTTTTACACCGTACAAAATTATGGGCTATTTTAATACATAAATAACATAGGTTTTTACTCCACGATTGCAAGTTATTTTAATAAGATTTGCAAACCTATTATTCCTCTTATGTTTATACAGGAAATCACAAAAAAATGCAATGCAAAAGCTGTTTATCAGTTGTCATTTGCATATACATACATACATTTCACATACATATTCATATTGATCTTTAACTGCACATGCATAACTCTCATTAGCTCAAAACTAGGGCTATTATAATTTAACACTCGTTTTACCTATGGAATATGCAAAAAAATCCTTGACAGAAATGCAAAATAGTTGTGGTTGTTGTTTTTTTATGGCACTCCGGGTGAATGACTTTTTGAGTGCGCTTCCGCGACTTCCGGTCAAAAGCGTTTTCATTTTCGCCCAACGGCCAGGGCAGTGTACGGGATTTTTGTTGTCCGTCTCCTGGCATGCCATAAATCTGCTCGAGAGACAACAGGCCAAAGCCCCAAAGCACGTTGAATGAATGCAACGGATTGCCAGGCAGACACCATTAAAGTCTCACTCCTGGCTGTAAAATAGCCGTAAAATGCTTTGTGGAAATATGCGAATGTGGTAAATGCCGGAACCAAGGAAACAACAACAAACGTGAAATGCCAGACAATGTTAACTGACTGTTGGCTCAAAAAATGCCGCCAATTCCAATTTCAAACTAGCTAAGGCTGGCAACCGAACTGAGGAGAGAGAGTAACACCAACAGCAACAACAATCAGCATATCAACAACAACAACAGCAATAACACGGTTGACATGTGTGCGACATTTGTGGCACCACTGAAAGAAGACTGAGTGAAAGAAGAAGCAGAAGCAGCAGCAGAAGAAAAATCGTAGAACTTACTCTATGGGCGGTTTGGGAGGTCTAGGGCTAATGTTCCAGTTGCTTTGGTTTCTGTGCTAAAATGTTTTGCCTAACTAATAATCTTGTAATAATCTAGACGTTTCTCTGACAATCGTTTAGCACAGCAAGAATATGCCAAGACGCACTTTTATAGGTCATATCACATTACAGAGCCAATTTAAATTTAAATATACTTGAAAAAAGGAGGAAGTAGATTGTAGCAGCTTGAATGCGATTATTATTAAGCATGAGTCTGAACTTTGAAGAGAAATAAAAACCTAGATAATAAAGGCATTTTATGCTCAAATTTTGTTTAATACAACTTTTCACTGAATATTTATAAATATTATTTTAAATAAATTAGAACTACAAAAAAATAAAAACATTACTATAAATGCTTATGATAGCTAGTAATACCAAACGCTTACAAAAAATTTAATAAAAAAGCATTTAATAACATTTAAATTTAATATAATGCTTTAAATTATAATATATGTATGTACATCGTATCTAAAACGTTAAGAAAGATAACACCGCCTGAAATAAGTAACTATTAATTAGGCTATATACCACAGAAGCATTAGGCATCTTTGGGTAAATATCAGAATATTAGTATAAGACAGTAAATATGTAATAAAGTCGAAAGCCTACGCTAGTATTGGTTAATTAGAATTATGTATTTGTAATTATTGCTAAAGATAATCAAATAAAAGATTTATATTTATTTAGACCTACAATTTCTCCAAGTGGACTTAACGAGACTCTGGCTCTCTTAGCATAAATACCATATGTTAGAACGTTTATGGCACATCAGTGATATGAAAATACAATAAAACCGCGAAGCGAGGGAAAAAAGAAAAACCTTTCGTGTGAATAAGTGAAAAATTGCATGCGATAAATGCAGAGAACACAAAGCAAAGAAAACCGCCAATTTAAAGTTGAATAAAAATAAAGAGATACAGCTTAAAAAATTGTAAAAAATTAAATTCATATAATATATTTAACAAATTATGCTCAATTATAAACTGGGCAAATACAAAGAAAGAGCTTTATGAGTCAACATAAAGTATATACTCTATAATGCTATAAGAAATACCTAACGATCAAACGACTTTAAATTTTAATAACACAAAAAAAACACAACAGCAACAACAATGCGGCACAATTGGTGGATTAAATCATATTGTTTATACTATGCTACATTTGGAATTCTTTGCATTTTTAATGGTAAGTTGCTCATAGGAAATATAATGGTTTATGTTTAACTCTAGGTCAAATCCTTAACAGTAAAGGATTTGACCTAATAGTCTAGGTCACATAAGCACTGTAGTACATTTTTGTGGCAAATACTAATTTACCTAAGTCTGCAATTAGTTTAATTATGAATAAATAGTCGTATAGTATAATCGACTCCTTTTTAAATTAAAATTTGGCTAAAAAGGCATTACTGTTGATTATATTATACTATAATGCAGTTTTACACACTTTCGTTTATCTTATCAATATTCGTAGCGAAATTTCTCAGTCTGTATCAATTCTCTCTTTGAGCATCTCGAAAGTTATTTTTAAGGAGTAATTACTTGATACTACAAATATTTCGTTGAATGACGTTTATGCGTAACTCATTTGACAGCATGATGATATCGAAACAAACAAAGTAATTAGCCGCATGTAACCGCTTATAACCTTACAACAAGAAAAGTAAAAACTGACAAACTGAAAAATAGTGAAATTCCAAAAGAAAATGACGTCTCCGTCGCGGCGTGCAGGCTCAATAAATTTAACAAGAGAAAAGCTACGTAAAATTTGAGAAATACTACTGTATAGACTCCGAAAAACACGTCAACATGGCGTTCTGCTCGAACGATTTATGACGAACAAAAGTAACTATTTACGTGACTTACCACTAAGCGAAACGCAACTAGAGCTCAAGGGGGAGTCTGATATGCAAATGGAGTCTACCATTTCTGGAATCAGAGCAGTGGCGGCATGCGTAGTTCTATAAAGTTATTTACAATGTGTTCGCTCTACTTTTAAAGTTCTGTTTAGTGCATTAATTTCGGTTCATTACATTGTCATACATCAGTGATTGCAATCGTTTCATGTGGAAGATCACCATAATCTCGGGCAGGTCGTAATTTTAATGGGTTTGTCACAGTTCCTTTGCCGGTTCGTCGAGTTGACCTGTGCCACAAATTGATTGCGAAATTTGCTCAAATGCTTATGATGTTTAACCAAACAGAACTTACACATAGTCTGCATGTATGTGTACAGTATATAGAGAGGTAAAATAAGACAACTTCAAGTGAAGATTACGGCAATTTCAACCCAGAAAACCATAGAAACCACATTTGAAATCCAAAGCCTGTTAGTTATACTGCTCGCAGTCAAATTTACCTGGAGCGAAACATTTCATTTTCATGGAAAATCATCAAGCTGAACGAATGAATTTTTCTCTTTCTTTTTCTTTATCAAAGAAAACAACCAAAACAAAAACCGATTGCATACGTGTTTACAAATTTGTATATATTTTTTGAACTTTTCCCTGCCCATCTCTAACCAAGGGTAACTCTTTCTCCAGCTCTAACCTCAAAACTTTTTACCACAATGTTTAGGCTGGGCGGGCGAACATTTTGTTTACTTAGTCAGCAAATCCGAAAAATAAAAGACTCACTTTCATTTAGTTACTTGGTTTATTTTCTTTGCAAAAACAAATTTACGTAATAGGTTCATATTTTTATCTTTTGGATTTTATATCATCCCACAACTGCTTTCGCGGATTTACGCTTGAGATATTTGAACTCTATGCTGAAGTTTGTGTTTGTTTTCAATGCAGACTTCAATTAGTTAGGCTTTATATAAAATCTAAGACTAATTAATAGTTGCATCGTGTGGTTATATAATTTTTAGTAGTAGTTACTAATTAAAATGAGTAACTAATTCTCTCCTCACTAACCACACGTAATTGTCATTAAATCCATATGGCACATCTTGAAAGTTTTACTCTCTTTTTGCTACGTGCCTTATCAGCAAATCTCTTAACATAGTCTATGTGGAAATATTTTGCAAATAAATATGCGTAATTTTAAGCTGGAAATTAATCCAATTTCCCAAAAAGAAAGTCTAGTTACAAGATTATCATACTCAGCTGTATGTCTCTCTGCACATTGCCCAATGTCATAACTATTAACCTACTACAGAGATCTTGAGACTCTTGCACGAGTCTAGAAGATTTCACCATAGCTGTCAGTACTTCATCCGGCACATCTTCTCTGCATAAAGAGAAATTCTCGCCAGGGTCAATTCAGTCAACCTCATCATTTTGCTCTTGAAACCATTTAGCAGAACGCGTTTATTAAAAAAAATATACATGTGCTAACTTATTGTTTGTTTACTTAGCCACAGCAACTAGTTTCTAGTTCGAGTTCGTTAGGAGGGGGAGTCTATGTTAACTGGAACTTTTTATGGGAAGCAACTGTAGAGCTCAGTTATTTTATTCCTGTTTTTCTTTTTGTTTTTGTTTATGCTTCGCTTTTAATTTATTTTTGTAATTACTAAAAGGTGTTATGTCATGTTCTCAAACAGTTTCGTAAGGGTCTGATTTATGTTTTCTTATTCTCATCAACTGCTTGCAGTTTAAGCAGGGGTTGCTTACACTGAACTACGCACTTACACTATGCTGCAAAAATAATGACTATAGATAGAATCATTGGATTTATTTTTAATAGGGGTCATTTATTTGTAAATCTAACATATAGCACATAGAACATAATATATGTCTACCATACATAATGCTCTGAATAGTGAATTAATATTTGTTGTCATATAAATCGGACATACGACACTGTATTAATGTCGTATGGCATATGTGCGTTATATATGACCCTGTCCTCTGCCATATAAATTAAACGTATGACACCGCTATTTAATGAATTATTATATGTCACATGACATAAGTCATATAATTCGGATAATAGCAGTTGTCGTCATATATATGACCCCTAGTTGACATATAAATCGAACATTTGACAAAGTTAGGGAGAGGCGTGTACGAAAACAAGCCATTGCAATCCAGTGTTAAATATTTTAATTTATTTTAATTCATGATAGCCGCAGATGACACTCTGTTGCTCTTTATATTCTCAATGCTATCTTTGGTATATTTCGGGAAATACCGCCGCTTATACATGCTATCAATTCCGGGAACTGACAATGCCTGGTTATAACAACTCAAGCAAAATTTTAGAAAACCTAAATTCACGCGTCCAATAGATTTCATAGAATTTATTAGTTATATTTGGATTCAGAGCATCAAGATGGATAGACGTATAATCATCCTACTTTGCCTGTTCTTTTTATGGGCAACGCCGTCATCGGGAGCTCCAAAGAATCCTTTGGAACCAGACTGTAAATGTCGGGATTCCAGTTCCAATAAATGTCGTCTTCTATCTGATTGCCTCCCGCGTGTGAGACTTCGTGACAATTACTGTAACGGCATCATAAACCAATCGGAGAACCAAAGTGGACCATAACTACACAATTTAATTTGTTTAAAGCAACTTTGTAAAAAAAAAGTAGGGAAAGCTACAGTCGGACGCAAAGCTACAGTCGGACGCAACCGACAGTAGGAGACCCTGTACTTTGGTTTGCCCTGGGCGTCGATAACAGCAGTAGCATATATGAACATACTCACATACACATACACATGCACTTATACACACATACACACATACACACATACACTTATACATACAAATATACGCGCAAATACAAACAATATCCAATACTCATACAGACATTCATACTCACAATCAAAAATCACGCATACGCCCTAGTGGCCGCGTACACTGTGGCTTCCCCCTTCCACCGACCAACTGCCTAGTATAGAAAATTGTTTGTCCAATATCTCCTGTGTTTATTATCCGATTGGGCTGCAAATCGCACCAAACATGCAAAGCATCTAAAGCTTTAATCCTGCGAAAAATGAATCTAGTGACTCTAAAACTGTATATACTAAGAACATTTTTGTAATTTTGAGGGGGAGGGGGTTGACTTTTCAAACATTTGAAACAAACTTGACCTGCCTATGTAATACACAAAGCTAACAAAAAAAAAATTAAGTCTCTAGCTCTTATAGTTTCCGAGATCTAGGTGTTCATACAGACAGACGGACAGACAGACGGACAGACAGACGGACAGACGGACAGACAGACAGGGCTATATCGACTCAGCTCGTCGTCCTGATCAAGAATATATATACTTTATGGGGTCTGCCACGCCTCCTTCTGCCTGTTACACACAAATGTCATTTGCACAAACCTAATAGACCCTTTGTACTTTTTTAAAGTACAGGGTCTAAAAAAAACAAACAAAAATACATACAAGAACATGATTTATAAGTGCTTTTATTTCAAAATTATAATTATGTTTAACTAAATTATTATTGTCCTGATGTTTATAAAATGTCCAAGTAACCTTTTGTGTGATTTATTTTACTATATTTCTTTTTATGTTTTATATTAGCTTGATGTCTATGCTAAAATTTACATGAAAATAGTGAGATAATTGTTGGCTGAACTGAATGCACAGCAAATTAATTAAGTATTAAAGTTTGTCCGGAAAGACGAATAAGGGCAGACAATGGAAGCGAATCCTGTATAATAAAAACAAATAATAATAATAATTGTGAATTGTGTGGGTTACGTATGACCATTATCTGTCATATAAATTGAATTCGCGATAGCCGCAGATGACACGCTGTTGCCCTTTATACTATATTCTCAGTGCTATCTTTGGTAAGTATATTTCGAGAAACATCGCCGCTCATACATACATGCTATCAATTCCAGACACTGATCATGCCTGGTTATCGCCACCTAAAAACACAAGCAAAATTTAAGAAAACCTAAATTCACGCGTCCAATAGCTTTCACAGAACTTGTTAGTTCCATTTGGATTCAAAGCATCAAGATGGATAGACGTATAATCATCTTACTTTGCCTGTTCTTTCTATGGGCAACGCCGTCATCGGGAGCTCCAATGGAACGTAATCCTTTTGCACCAAACTGTGCCTGTTGGGATACCGTAAAAGAAAGATGTGTTCCTAGACATTTTTGCGATCGTGGCAATGACCGTAACGCCCTTATAGAACCATCGGAGAACCAAAGTGGACCATAACTACACAATTTAATTTGTTTAAAGCAACTTTGTAAAAAAAACAAAAAAAAAATACATACATGATTTATAAGTGCTTTTATTTTAAAATTATAATTATGTTTAACAAAAATTATTATTCTTCTTATTAAATGTCCATGTAACCTTTTGTGTAAAGAGTGATTTATTTTACTTTCTTTTTATTTTCTATGTTAGCTTGATGTTTATGATAAAGTTCGATTTATATTCAGAGCTGTTCCTTAAATTTTATAATTTTTTTGTACATATTTAAATTTTTTATGTGTATATATACAAATATTAATATTAATATATATACATATATTAATATGTCTATTTGCGACTGCGGGGCTCTGCGATTGGGGTATTGTATGTGTGAGTATACATATTCTCTCATGCTGCTAGAGACATCAGCCTATTGTGGGCTGCGCCCGACTGTACCTTTTTTAGACCCTGTACTTTAAAAAAGTACAAAGGGTCTATTAGGTTTGTGCAAATGACATTTGTGTGTAACAGGCAGAAGGAGGCGTGGCAGACCCCACAAAGTATATATATTCTTGATCAGGACGACGAGCTGAGTCGATATAGCCCTGTCTGTCTGTCCGTCTGTCCGTCTGTCTGTCCGTCTGTCCGTCCGTCTGTATGAACACCTAGATCTCGCAAACTATAAGAGCTAGAGACATAATTCTTTTTTTGTTAGGTTCGTGTATTACATAGGCAGGTCAAGTTTATTTCAAATGTTTGAAAAGTCATCCCCCTCCCCCACAAATTCGCAAAAATATTCCCAGCATGTACAGTTTTAGAGTCACTGTTTTCCTTTTTTGCATGAATAAAGCTTTAGGTGCTTTGCATGTTTGGTGCGAGTTGCAGCCCAATCGGATAATAAACACCAGAGATATTTGACAAACAATTTTCTGTTCTGAGCATGTTGGTAGGGGAGGGGGAAGCCACTACGAGGCCACTAGGGCGTATGCGTGATTTTTGATTGTGAGTATGAATGTATGTATGAGTATTGGATATTGTTTGTATTTGCGAGTATATTTGTATGTATAAGTGTATGTGTGTATGTATAAGTGTATGTATATGTGTATGTGAGTAAGTTCATATATGCTGCTGCTGTTACCGACGCCCAGGGCAAACCAAAGTACAGGGTCTCCTACTGTCGGTTGCGTCCGACTGTAGCTTTGCGTCCGACTGTAGCTTTCCCTACTTTTTTATTCTATTTGTAGTAGTTCCTTGTTCTTCGAACAGTTAAATCTACTGATGTCTCAGTGATCTCGAACACATATAGGTTAAAAAATTTACATGAAATTAGTGAGAAAATTGTTGGCTGAACTGAATGCACAGCAGACCAATTAAATATTGAAGTTTGTCCGGAAGAACAAATCAGGGCAGACAATGGAAGCGAATCCTCACATCATGAATCATTCAAACGATGGAGTGGAGTGGCATCTGGCGGTCTTCAAAACAAACCCAAAAGCAAATGGCCAAAAACAAAGCTTGCACTTGGCAGACAGCTTGCAGAATTGCAAAGGCTGAGCGAGACAGAGCGACTGAGAATGACAGGGATAGGAGATGAACGGAAGCTTAGTAGAGCGAAACGAAAGTAAACCTGGCCCACGCTGGACACTGCACTGAAGTGTGGTAGTGGAGCTAAGCGCAGCTGCAATTCTGCAATTTACTTTTACACCTGATAATTATGTACTACTACTACTACTACTACAAAATAGCCCCGAAAGCTACAGTCGGGCGCAATCGACAGGTGGAGACCTTGTACTGTCGATGGCAGCAGCAACGATTCAGCGTATGTATTACACACACTAACAAATACTCACCCGCAATCGCAAAGCCACACGCATGAACATTCCACATGCATGTTGCGGCTTCTTCTTTTTAGTAGAGTTCTTTCTAGGCTGAGGCACATTGGATGTTTAGCCAATTTAAGAAAAGGATAAGACTAGATCGCCTCAGCTCGTCGTTCTGATCAAGAATATATATGCTTTTTGGGATCTGCGTTTTACATACCTATTCACAAAGTTATTATACCCCTTTTTACCCATGTTCAATGGGTGTAATAGCAGTAAACTAGAAAAAGTTAAGCTGAAAGAGAGAGCGCCCATTTTCTCTGTAAATACAAATGTATTAAATCTATTTTTTCTCTCCCATCCCATATATATGTTTGTAGCTGCAAATGGAGCAATACTGGATTCCAGATGTTATTTAGAAGGCGGTGGTTCAGCGGAAAGTTTTCTTGCCACTGAAGATCTAGCAGTGGGTTCCATCATAGGCAAACTACGAATTAATGGTGATCCTACGGCTGATACTGGGGATATTAATCTATCTCTCAGGGAAAAGAATGCGCCCGTGGAGATCGTGGCAGGCACCAAGGAACTGGCCTTATCCGTCGAGCTGGATAAGGAGGGTTTGCGCGGACCATCCTCTATCTATGTCAATGTTATTTGCGTACGACGGCGTTCTACAGATCCGGTAAGTATATATTTAAAAGATGAGTTATATGAAAACTGGAAATCAGTAAAGAATTATAAAGATTACTTCTTAAAAGCTATTTAATAGTACTTCATTAAGTTAGTTATAGCTGAAATCCGCAATATGCCCAATAATTTCCTCATAAATGTCACACTTCGTTAGGCAGCTTTATAAAGCTTCAATCAATCAAACGTGTTGACCATTTGAATTGACCCAAACCCACTGGTAAGCTCCAAGAGTTACTAGGTTTGTTAGGTAGGTTTGTTCGGGGGGAATTTAAGCAGTGTTCGGGGGTTGATTTGAAGAGGGTTTGATGTGTAGTTTGGGGAGTATTTCTGCTACTTCTTTAAGCCGCATTCAGCACCTGCAAAACTTTCTTTCGTGCGGCGCACTCGACTAATTTGTAATGGCCAACCAATTAACCTATATAAAAGGCAACTCCAAGACCCCTCTCCCACCTCCCCGCTACGCCTCTGGACAATGGCCCATGCGTGCTTAGTGTAGAGAAAAAAATAAGGCGTACACTCGATATAGTTTAAGAAAAAGTGCAGGACTTTGTTTGTATGGAATGGAATTGGGTAAACACGGTTGCGGAGTGTTCACACGAGGAGGTGAGGGGGGACGTTGGGGCATCCTAGAAGTTGCAGCTATTTCTTGTACTCTATAAACAATTGAAAAGTTTTTAGACAACGCCTATTTCAATTTTAGAATCAACAAAAACTGAAGCCAGCTTTGGCAGTGCTTTGGCAGAGTGGAGGAGCTCAGGTTGTGGTTAGACGTCTGTGGGGCGCCATAAATTAGCCATTAGTACTTCCGGGGTGGACGCTTTTAGGGTGCAAAACATGCAAATATGTGTGTGCCGGGTGGAGGAGGGGAATCTCGCGCTGTGTGTTGGCGCTTTGAACTCCGACGGGGTCAACGGCCGGGATATTGTTTGCTCGGAGCACTCGTGAGGTGTTTATCTTACTTGAACGTACTCGACTCAATCAATTTGTTGCCCTTTGCAGAGCTTTGTGATTCCCGTCAATGTACGCGTCACGGACGTCAATGATAATGCACCACAGTGGATTGGCACACCATACACACTGACCCTGTCCGAGGTGACGGTGCCGGGCACACGCATATTGCAGGGTGCACGCGCCGAGGATGCGGATCAGCCGGGTCCATTCTCAACGGTGGAGTACCAAGTGCTGCCGGGTGCCTATTCGGAGCTGGTGCAATTCCTCAATCCACTGGAGGGCACTCTGGTGCTGAAGAAGGCACTGGACTATGAGCAGCTGCAGAATTTCACAGTCAAGCTAAGGGCTCAGGATCAGGGGACACCGCCACGGCATTCGGACACGCTGCTCCGTGTGGTCATCACCGATGCAGATGATCAGAATCCAAGATTCCTGCGGGAAACCTACAGCGCTGAGCTGCCGGCAGATGGGCGGGCGGGTGAGCTACGTATGCGGCCGGAAGCCCTAAAGGCCGTTGACCAGGACGAGGGCATCTGTGCGCCCATACTGTACACCATTGTCACATCCCAGGATGCCAAGTACTTTCGTGTGCATCCGCACAGCGGAGTCATCACGCTGCTCACGCCCATCGGATATGCAGATCTGACCCACGGAGCCACGTTGGTGGTGAAGGCCACACAGATCGATAATCCGGATCGCTATGCCCTGACAACGGTGCAGCTGACCCGTCCTGGCACACACAGTGACCTCAGCACACTGGCCTTTGTTCAGAAGCGTTTCGTCATGCGCATCCGGGAGGACACCGCCGTGGGCAACCGCATCCTGGCACTGCCCACCAATAAGCCGGGCAAGCATCTGAAGTACACCATTGCGGATCCGATCAACTCACAGTTCTTCAGCGTGGGCTCACTGGGGGAGCTGGTGCTGGCGAAGCCTTTGGACTACGAAAAGATGACCAAACACGACTTCCAGGTCGTCGCTAGCGATGGCCTCACCAACAGCACCACCGCCGAGGTCACCCTGGAGGTCATCGATGTGAACGACTGGGAGCCGCGCTTTCGTGAGACCCACTACGAGTTCATGGTGCCCAAGAGCGTGAGTAGACCCAGCTGGGATTAACCCCTTCTCCTTTTGAGCAACTTCTTTTGCACTTTGCTTTCAGCAGTCGCTGCAATCCCGCACGGACACCTTTGAGGGCGTGCTCGTGGGCAAGGTGGAGGCAGCTGACGGGGATCGGAACGATAAGCTGGAGCTGTCGCTTCGTGGGCAGCATGCGGGTCTCTTTGAGATCGATGCCACGGGCAACATTTATATGCGACCAGAGCAGCTGCAGAGCCTGAATGAGTCCACGGTTCACCTGATTGCCATTGCCACAGACTCGGGTGTGCCGCCACGGAGCACCTCAGTGCCGGTAAGTGTTACCATGGAGGGCTTGACGCTGGCCCAGACGACATGGAACAATGGTATGCTGGGCATGTTTGGCATGATTGTGGGCCTGTTCCTACTAATTATCATGGCGCTCAGCTGCTACATTGTGCGCTCCAAGAAGCAGCGGAAGAGCAGTCCTGGCGGCCTGAGTTTAGGCAGGAATCGGGTGCATAGCCAGGCACATAGCAGCGTCTCCTCGGCGAATCTAGTGACGCACGAGAAACTGGCGGGTAATGCCAATGGCAATGGCGCTAGCGTAACCAGTGGCGGCGTCTCTGTGCTGCACATGAAGCACACGAATCCCATCAATAATGGACTACATCATGTGGCCAGTGGCGCCAGCAGTAGCATGGCCATCACCAATGCGGCCAACCTGTTGGAACGGGAACGGGAAAGGGAACGAGAACGTCAACGGGAGAGCTATGCGGCGACAGTGCGCAGTAAGTTCAAAATTAAATTGAGATTATTCCCGCATATTTCCCCCAGCTACCCAGAGCATTCACTATAAATAGTCTTCTTGCCAGGCATCGTATCCCGCGCCTCGGCCAATGGTCAGCTGTACGAGGAAGATGAGATTGAGCACGACTCCCTCTCGCACCAGGGTCAGCAACAAACGACGCCCGAGAATAATAATCGCAAGAGTCTAGCCACTGGAGGTGTCACTACCATCTCAACGATGGCCAATGGCAACGCTGGAGCAACTACAGTGACTACTGGCGGTGGTTCCAATCTGTTGGCTGCCTCCGATACCATGGGCTCCTCGGAAAACAATCTGACTGTCTACTTTTAAGAGATGAAAGTGCAGGAGGAACTTGTAAATATTTGATGGATTTGCAGTACAGTTGAGCCACGCCAAGACGAACTGCTTGCTCTGGCGCTGGTTCGACTGTGGTAGCTCTAAGTCAGAGTCGTGTTTTTAGTTTAGATGTCCCACTGTACATGTAGTAGACCAAATATAGCATTGTAAAACAACCAGCACTTGTAGCCCTAAGCAAAAGTAAACAAAACAAAAAAGAAAAGAAAACCAATCGATTCCATTGTACAATTTTGCTTCCTACATTTTACGATAATATTTATAAAGAGAGAGGAGGAGACGCAGCTTAAGAACAAATATATAAATACTATACATGTATATTAAATTAATCGAATGCGTCTCTATTTGGTTTTATTAGTCAAATCGCTTAAACTCTAGTTCAATTCAGCATAATCTTTACAGCTTTGGCATGACTACAGAATTAGTTAAGTAATGCGTTCTTATCCCTTACAATCTAGAATCAGTTACAATTTGAACGAAGCACAAACAAAAGTTACTCGAGGATTGTTATAAATATTACGAAAAGAATATACAATCTGGCGTAAAACATTTTAGGACTGGGGCTTTTGCTTCTAGCTGCCATTACGAGTCTTTTTGCGCTTGAGTAGATTGAAATCGCCGTATTTGATGTGATTGTCGGTTAGGAATGGCACATAGAAGGCGCGCAGCACCTTGTGCGATTTCTCCTGTATGAGGAATGGTAGTGTCTTCATAATGCTCCAGTCTTTGGTGCGTCTTGAGTAGCTCGGTTCCAGCTCCGTGTACTTGGCCTCATCGAAGTCCAACAGGAAATGGCACTGGTCATAGTCAAAATACATGTGTTCGTTTTCCAAATTCTGATCGTTGAAGTACGGATGTACCACTTGCGTGGCATTGATGCCCTCCGTATAGTAGGCAGGCAGCATGCCACGGAATTCAGATTTCAGGAATCGTAAACGGAAATTGCGTGCGGGAAAGAAGAAACTCCCCGGATAACGATGCCAGTCCTTGCCAATGCAAACATTATAGATTTCAGTCGCGCGATATTGTGGCGTTGCCTTGAACTGATTGAGTTCCAGCATAAGATCCATGGGCGCATGATAATTTCTGTACAGGGCAAACACTCTGGACAGTCCCAGTAACGTGCTGGCCACCATTACAATGATTGCTATGAACATGCTGTGATCCAGATAGTGTGCGGCCGACTTGATCTTGAATATCAGCGACTTAAAGCGGAAAAAGATGCGCTGGTACACATCCACAGTTATTGCACCACACAACGATATCATCGGATATACGGGAAATAGAAAACGCTCCTCCTTATGCGGCTGAGCAAAGAAGACCAGTAGCCAGAGATACAACGGTGCCAGGGATATATAACGTGGAAAATTCAACGTCGACTTGAACTTGGCCGGCACAATCAAGTAGTCCATGACCAGCATTACAGGTAACTGCAGAGCCAACAGCTGAAAGATCGTGGAGCGTTAGCTATTATTTGTTAATCGTACTATACATTTACCTACCCATATTATATTGAAATTTAGGAATCCATTAATTATATAGTAACTCAGTGGTTCAGTGCCAAATATATTGGGACCATGGCTGGTGAAAACGTTATACCAAACTATGTTCAATGGGGCAAACGTGAGCTTGCCAAAGTAGCTCGTATCGATGGCAATCATCGGCAGGGCAATCGTAGCACCTGAGATAAGTGACCACTGCAGAAAGGTGCGCCAGTCACGCTGTCGCACCAACAGCTCCACCACCAGCGGTACGCCAACCAGAGCTGCAAATGGCCAGCCCAATAGAGCTGAGATGGCCGTAAAGAATATGGCCAAGCTGTAGCGCTTTTGCCACCAGGCAGCCAGAGCCGAGCAACCAAAGTACATGGAGAACGAAGAGGGCAACAGTGCAGTGCTGGAGACAAACATCCCAACGCTGAAAAGCTGAAAGATTAGCCAGAGGCGTCCAACGTGTATGCCAAACTCTTGGCAAATTGATCTGCAATACAAAATAGTTATACGAAATGGACTTTTTCACTTGCAACTCATACTCACTTGTACATAAAACGTTCCATGACAGCGCAGCCAAAGCCCAACATACAGCGTACCATATAGAAAATCAATATCGGACTGGGATTGAAGAGCTTCTGATAGATCCAGCCGGGTACTCCTTGCAACAGCAAATATGTGTAAGAGCGCAGGCCAAATTGTGGACTATACTCCCAGGTCTGCAGGCCATGTCCATTGATGATGTAGTGCAGTGGCTCCCAGTAGTTGAACGTCTCATCACAATCGGCTATGTACGCCCAAATAGCACTACAGAGCCGGGCGCTTACAAACGTCTTGAAAGCAGTGTGAACACTTGGCATTATGGGATTAGGATTCGCCGGTGTCTTCTCCGCTAGCTTTGCAGCAGCTGTCGCTTGTTTGCTAATATTGTTTTTTTTTTTCAATGGTAATTATTTTCATACCAACAATAATAATAATTTATTTACCGCTTTTCCTTCTTTTTGCCGGCTGGCACATCGCTGGATGCGTCTTTTTTCCCATTAACAAGACGCTTTGGCGGTTTCTTAGTTAGTATCTGGTTATCAGCCTTATTGGCATTATACCGAGCCCGTGCCGCTGGCGGTGCCATGTCCCAATCCGGCGTATTTCCCACTCAATTTTCCACACACGCAAATATTGCCTGTGTTTTCTTTGCGTGCAGCCTTGCACTTGTCGCACTCACACGTCCAGCATGCCAATGGTGTTGTCTCGCTCAGGAACTTGCACAGTTGCCACTTTAAAATGCACCAAAAATGAATTAGAAACGAACCATTTCGCAAAAAAAAAAAAAAACACTTGAAGCAAAGTGTGGCCAGATAAAAAAACCTTGTTAAAATGTATATTGTATGTTTAATATTGAAAAATAAAATTAATTTATTTAATAACTTATTTATTTTTTCAACTTTTCTTTTAACTAACAACCTTGCACAAGTGCTCGTTCCAACCCTACTCAAAGTCGGAAAAGGAATTGGCAGCACTGTTTGAGTATGTTATAACCATGATACAATTATACATCAAGTCTAAATGTGTTTTCATTTAATTTTACTCAAACAAAACAATTAATTTTTTTTTGTAAATTTTAGTTCTTTGCTTTCATGTTTACATCAATATTTGCAGCAACTCAGTGAAAAATAATATGACGTCAGCTACAACTTTTCTTGCGCTACCTTATCAAAGATGTGAAACATTTTTTGTCGGGGTGACAACTCTGTGGCTACCAGCTGTGCAATTTTCATTTCGCAATTGCATTTTCGTAGTGCGGTTGCGCTGAAAGAAAACTTAATAATTAATAAACATGTCTAAGGACGATAAAGAAAAGGTACAAATCATTGACAAGGACTTAGATCTGTCCAATGCTGGACGTGGCGTCTGGCTGGTTAAGGTACCGAAGTACATAGCACAGAAGTGGGAAAAGGCCCCCACGAATATGGATGTGGGAAAGCTGCGCATCAGCAAGACGCCGGGACAGAAAGCCCAAGTTTCACTTTCATTAACGCCCGGTGTACTCGCATTGGATCCAGATGAGAAAATACCGACAGAGCATGTTCTTGACGTGTCACAAGTGACGAAGCAAACACTAGGCGTCTTTTCTCACATGGCTCCCACGGAAACATCGACATCAACTCCTAATAATGGCAAGGAAAACGGCTCTGGAGCAGCCTCGGGGGCAACGGACAGCGAGAAGCTGTACATGGAAGGGCGCATCGTACAAAAGCTGGAATGCCGTCCTATCGCTGACACTTGCTACATGAAACTCAAGTTGGAGTCCATACGCAAAGCCTCGGAGCCCCAGCGTCGCGTGCAGCCCATTGACAAAATCGTGCAAAACTATAAACCTGTTAAGGATCATGCACACAATGTAATATTACATTTTCTTCTTATTCTTATCAATATTTATTAATATAATTGATTTGTAGATTGAATATCGCGAACGGAAGAAGGCCGAAGGCAAAAAGGCGCGTGACGACAAGAATGCTGTGATGGATATGCTGTTCCATGCCTTTGAAAAGCATCAGTACTATAATATCAAAGATCTGGTCAAGATAACCAATCAACCCATTAGCTACCTAAAGGAAATCTTGAAAGATGTTTGCGACTACAATATGAAAAATCCGCACAAGAATATGTGGGAGCTCAAAAAAGAGTACCGCCACTATAAGACTGAGGAGCAAAAAGACGACGAGAAGACCAAAACAGATGGCAGCAGCGATTCCGAATAGTATACTTAATAATTTCCATTGTTTTATACGACCAACACAATGTAGTATAACTATTTAAGACAACACTATCGATTTAGTAGTAACTCGAAGATTTTATAAACAATTTTTAAATCATTTATCCGCCCTATATATTAAATGAAACACTTTGTTAATATTCTTTTCGTGTGTTTTTCTTTACTTTGTATGTTTTCTTATGCCTATTAAAAAAAATTACACATATTCGTAGTGTGTGTAAAAATATTCTTCCTAATTATATTCCTTATTTAATAATATTAAATAAAATTTGATTTGTCCATTATTACTTTATACATACACTAGGAGATCAGGTACTTGATTTTCTGTACTATTCGAGCTCTATAAGTATGATTTCCACATTGTGTGTGTGTGTGTGAATGAAAATGAAAAGTTAATACAAGAATAAATGAATGAAAGAATACGAAAGGTGAAATGAAAAATTATAAGCAAAAGAAAATTATAAAAGAAAAAACGGAAATTATATTAAAAAAAGAAAAATAAAGTCAAAAGAAAATGCAAAAAGTAAATAAATGTCAAGTAATAAAGAAAATTACGAAATGAAAAAGGAAATCCCAAAAGAGCTTAAATAATACTATTCGAATTTTGATGCTATACTAAGGACTAAAACTGTAATAAGGACTGGCAGTTAAACTTAAAATTAATACATAAAAACTAAACGAATATACAATTGTTGCAGCAATTTGTGATTTTGCATTTGTCAGTTTTGCGGCCAATGCAGCCTCTTAATTTTCTTGTATGCCTGTGGAAAGGGCATGTGCTCCGGGCGCTGCAAGAATGTAAAATTTTAATTTGTATCATTTCTTACAGCTAAATGCTTCTGCTACTGTAATGTAACATATCTACATACATATATACACGAATACACTGTGAACGCTAACCTTATTCTATCGTCTACACATAGAGGCACACACATGGACAAACATAACTAAGTATACATGTACACAAATCACAATCCAATCAGTGACTCTGAGCGACTTGGGACAGCAGCAATTTTGTGCTTCCGCCGACATGTCTATACACTGACTACGTATCAAACGATAGCGATGTGCTGATCATCGATGATATACCAGAGTCAGCATCCTCTGGACGTGAGGCTGACTTGGGTACAGGTTGAATGAGACGCACTTTATTAACACGAACGTCCGTTCCCATTTGCTCCGATGATTTCCGTCGAACGCCAGATGATGGCTGTTTAACAGCAGGCGTGGACGTCTTTATGTTTCCAACATCATCCTCATGATGCAATGCTTTTCTCTCGGTGCTGATTAATTGCATCCTACATTCGTTTGCTTGTAGCGGTTTGCCTTTTAGGCTTGGATCAATTTGTAACTTAATATTGCCCTGATTAATCTGTAAATGTATGTGTTAGTAATTGAAACTGTTGGCGTTGTTTCTTTTGCCTTACCAATAACAAGGTGGAAAGCGCATAGCGACAGAGATATGTGGAGTCCTTGCCCATCATTACATCCTCAAGGGATGCTTTACCTTGATTATTCAAACAGGTGGCAATAATTTCATCCGATGTGTCTCTTATGCTAAAATCCTGACGTGCATGAGCCGCCTCCAATGTGCTTGACATTTTAGAGTGCCACTCGATGATCTGTAGGGAAATCGACGGTTCAACCAACTGTAGTTTGAATCTTAGCAGCTTAGACTAATTCCTTACCTTGCCAGCAGTTTCATCGTCAACACCAGTCGATTCTTTTGTTGGGCTGAAAGTTTCCTCATCAGCCTGCCAGTCATCTGTGGCATCCAAATCCATTTGCATTGTGGCCACGTCAATGGGAGTTGATTCGGCAAGTCCACTGTCGTCAATCACCGGTTTTTCCGCACATGATTCTGGCAATTCCGTTGTTGTATCCATGGGAGTTGAATCGGCTAGTCCACTGTCTTCGTTCAACGGTTTTTCTATACATGGTTCTTTAGGCAATTCTGTTGTTGTATCTAGTACAGGAGCTTCAAGCAATATCAATTCGTCTGTTGTCTGCTCCAATGCCGCATCCCTCAATTGGAGAATTTCAGGCAGTTTGGTGTCAGTTATATCTGGGAGTTCCTCTACATCAATAATACTGTTCTCCTCTGTGTGTGGGTTTATCCAATCGTAATATTCAATGCCCGAATCGAATGTGGGTCGTCGAAAGCCACGAAAGTCTGGAAAAGAGGAATATTATGACATAAGCTTTATGAGTTAATCAAGTGGCACTTACTTTGCTCCGAATCAAATTCCATTTGATCCAAAGGTAATTTATCAATCGACGATACGGAATGCGTTGGCGATAAATTGGGCAAAGCTCTTGTTGCAGCTGGTGTCTTGGGTTGTGCCACACGTTTGGTGGGCAGACGCTACATAAACAAATAGAGCAATTAATGAAGGTATTAACAGTTGCTCAATCATACTAACGTTCTTCTTGAAGAGATCGTACTCCTTGGGTAGCTTAAATAAGCACTCCCTGCGCAGTCTTTTATCAGGGAGTGCAAATATATTGCATATTAACGGGTAGCGCACCTCGCGTGGCACATCGATCACTTCGTCCAACGCTTCAATGATGCCGCTCAGTTTAAGCATTTCCTCATCGATGCGCACGCTCAGTTCCTCCTTGTTGGGCACACCGGGGAGTATGTCATGTATTATTACCTTGGGCGATAGCGACATCAATCGGTGCTCCTCTAAATGATCTGCAAGTACAACACCCTCGTCATCAAATAATTGAGCTGCAACAGCGTGTGGCAGCACAGCAATGATGATGCATACGTGAATAAAACAAAAAAAAAAGTGAAGAAAACGAAAGAGAAATTCTACATAAATACGTGTGACCACCAAGGATAAAGATTAACAAAAAACTTAGCCTGATTCGCTCGCTCCAAGGACTATTGCGACGTATCAAATGGTTTAGTTTACCTGCACGCAGAGAATCAGTAACATCCTCCAAGCCAATACCCCAATCGATCTGCAGGTCATCCGCTTTCCCGGTGATTTTATCAGCCGGCAAATCTATCTGTGACTGCTGCTCGTGCTCCAAATCTAAGTGAGTGGTGCTATTATCTGGTACTTTTAGCGTGCTGCTTAGGACAGGCTCCTCCAATTGGCTGCTATCGAGGTGAAACTCGCTTGCTCCTTCCATCTGTGAATCTTCTACCGCTGAATCGTCCGAAGCTTGCGTGGCATGCGAAGGGTTGTCGTCCAAGTTGGTTGTGGGTTCTACATCCACATCCATGTCATAGTCTTGTGGCTCGTCAATACGCATTCGCTTGGCCTGCTCCTCGTTGCATGTTAGCAACCGTTTTCTTAAATTCTCCAGTCGTCTTGATTGTTCCTGCTCTTGTTGCGTCTGTTCGCCACACCTCTCCGTCCTGTCCGTCCGTTCGCCATAACGCGAGGCAAGCATTAGGTTCTCTAGTGCTATATATTCATCCAGGTACTTCTGATTGGTTACGTTCTCGTTGAGCGTATTAGACACGTCCACCTGATTGGCGTGTACATATTCCTTGATCAGATTCAGACGCTCGAACGGAATATCTGGCAGTAGCGTATTGTACCTAGGCTCCGGATGATAGGTATACACTTTATAGTTCTTCTTCTCATCCTTCTCACAGGGATTGTCCAGATCAACGGCAGCAGCATGTTTCCACAGCTGGGCAGGCGTATGATCCTGATACATGTGCTCAATCGTGCGATTCCTATCCTTATTCGTCTGAAATCCCAGCCGACTAAAGCGCTTCTCATCTGACATTGTCTTCAACTTTTTCGCCTCCATCTTATAAGAGAACGGATCGAGTTCCTTCTGTGTTAGCTTCTTCGTACGACGCTTACGCTTCTCCTCGAGAGCTTTATTAGCAGTACTCCTCGTGCTGTGTGAATAAAAATATCGGTTAGTATTATAAATACTAAAGTTATGTATTAAAATAAAACATTTTAAAAGCAATTAAGAAATTCATTGAAAGTTTGTGACAATTATGAATGGAGCAAAAAACAGTTATTGCAGTTATTGAATTTGCAGAGAATGACAAAGGCACCGATTAGCGGTTGAGCACATGGTAAAATGCTAAAATCTAACTGTTCCTTTTTTACTCACTTATTATCATCGTCCACCTTCCGCGTCGCCGTCATCAGCGCTTCGACCTGTTGCGCTATCGTGTCATACAGGAAATCTACACGATCTCCATAGATTTTAGTGCAGTACTGGAGCACATTGCCGACAATCGAAAGAACTATGCGTTTTGATGCATCGGGAGCGTGGGCCAGACGAAAAAATTCATTGATGTACTGTAAGAAATTGTTCTGAATATAAGACTCCATATTATGTGGGGATTACTATTTGCCACTTACATAGTCAAGGGATACTCGAAAATCACATGAGAAGTCTATATTTTTGGACACCTCCTCCAAGACCAGGAGCAGATTAGCGAGTGAAGACTCGTCATTGTAGGCCGTGATGGCTTTCGCCACATTAGTGGCGGGCCTGCTCTGGGCCAGTTCCATTACTACTTGTTTCGCCCTGGCAACGGCGACGGAATCTGTAAATAAATCATAAATCAATGATGTATTGTGTTTCTTTATTTGTTTTATTTGTTCATTGTCTTTCAGTTGGTCTCATCTTTAAATAACGCTGACTTAATCACATCGAAATCTTTATCAAACTTCATGTGCCCGCCGGCTACGCGACCTCATGTCAGGCAGAGAGAGCAAAAGCAACTGTTTAACAAGACCCATTCGAATAACGCACACACACACCCACACCCACACAAAACAGAAACATGCATATGAATGAAGTAGGAGACAATAATAAGTCTATTAGGAATGCAATTGTACACTTACCATCGTCAGTATCTGAATCCATTGTTATATTATTTGATTGACGATTTCAAAGACACTAAAAATATAGTTAGGGTTAAAGAATATCTTAGTTGGATTTTGTGGACATGCTTCTCGGGTTACATATGTACTTACATACACACACAAACACAGAGATGCACAGTTAACATGGGGCACGCTTAGCGTTGCTATGCCCTTAAATTGATGCCAAATTGATAGTTTGTCTGTTGCACAATACACATAACTGTTATTTTGCCAAATCGTTTATTATATTTTCATTAAAGAACTTTGGGAAAAGGCGCGCAGCTTGTTTTCCTTCCAATTAACTCTATATACATCCATATACTTGCTATTTTGTTTTGCTCTCTCAGTTTTGGAAATTTTCTCACAGGGCTGAAATGTATGTATCTCAAAACTCAAAAATACTAGTTACAACATCCAGCAGTATTTTGGTCTGGTATACCTAGTATTTCCTTGTTTGCAATGGTAACACTAAAATTATCTCGATTACCTTTTGACATTTGCGCGCTGCTCGAAAGGTGCTCTCATTTGTTTCACGTTCCATTGAAGGTGCATCGGATTTTGTTTTTTTCTTGCATCGAACATAATTTTTGAAATGAAGCGCGAAATCCAGCAACTACCTAAGCATCGACGCAGTTTCTTTTTTTTCTAAATATCATTTTTTTTGCAGTGCACCAGTTATAAATTAATTTAAGTACTAACAGCATTTCGCGGAACTTACTTTCGGAAGCACATGCCACTTTGTCAGTGCGGGCGTCTGGTTGTGGTGTCTTATTCATTGACTCACTGGCCGTCGAATAGTAGCTCCAAGTGGATCATATTGAGTATCAGCCGTTGTCGTGGGTGGTCCTCGGATGGGTTCTGGGTACATTCTTTGTTTTTTTGTGAGGCAACTGCGGCCAAAGATAAATTATCACTGAATCCATCACTGGCAGCTATTACCGCTTTAATTGCTATTGGTACAGCTCGGGACTTCCTGGAAATTTGGACTTCGTTTAGTTGCTTGCCGATTAAAGATGATATAGTTTAGTTAGCTAGATGTATATACTCACAGCTGCCGCACTTTATGCTTTTGCGCTAAAATTGGCACTCTTTTTAAGAGCTGGCGTAATAACATTTTTTTCTTCTTCTTTGTTATGTTAATAACAGAGTGCGCCAACGTGAAATCAAATGTAATTTTTGTTAGAGAATTTGTCATTATAAAAATTGTTTATTGTTGAAATATTATTTTTACCAATCTATTTTCGTTTTTTTCTTGCCTATTGATCCTTTTTTGTAGTAATTTTTTTAACAAATTTTAAATATCAATTAGTAACAGTGGATATGCGAATAACAGCCATAATACGAATCGATGTATCGATACATTACAAACAAAAAATTAGTTATCGATGTTGCCCTAATATTTTTATATATTGCCTTTTTAAATCAAATGAATTTAAACAGTTTTTAGGAACAGCAGTCCTTTTGGTATGCATTATTTAAATAATATGTCAATATACTTTGCATTAAGGACAATTGGTCACACTGAATAAATGCAAAGTTATCGATTGATTATAGTCGAAGTAAAAATCATATGATCCGATTTAGTGGTAGTGAAAATTTCAGACGACGGGCAGAAGGCTTTCATACTGCAGGTATTTTTTCGGTTCCGTTTAGTCAATGTGTTAAATGACTTTAAAAAAAATTAATTATACTTTTACATTGTGCTAAAAAGAAATTGCGATTAAAGCTTAAACTCCTTTCAGGCAAGGTTGTACGTGATTTCCTTCGGAACTATTGAATTTTCTTTTCGATTTTGTGTTAAGTGAGAAAAATCAGTCAAGATGGCTTTGAGCGATGCTGATGTACAAAAACAGGTAAATAACTTGACTAAAATGCTACAAATTGGATGGCAAACACATTGTGATAAAAATATTGCTGCGAAAAGACTCTATTTCAATGCCAAACCAAGAAGAGGTTCAAGTCATGAGATTCTCTCGGCGCAGTCATGTGAATTTTGCGTACCAATATTTTCACACGCTACACATATGCTTCACTTCACAATCTATACATATATACAGTAGAAAAATGCTTACTGAATCTGTTTAAATGATTGAAGCTAACTTCCAAAGAGTTTTACTACAATTGCTGGCAATATAAAAGGGATTGTTACGTTTTTTATACAAAAAGCAAAAAATCTTATTGGTCATGTGACACGCATTACACTTGTGCAATGTGTTAGAGCGAGTCCACTAGCAAGGTACATGTGTTGTTGCTATTACTGTCACACGACCGGGCTATAATGCACTTGCCAATGCCTTATCAATGGCAACTGAATAAAATAAATTAACTAAAACTAAAAACATATAAAAAGTGCGTAACTAATGAATATATGGCAATATGTGTGCTAATGGGGAGCCCAGAAGTAATGCATATATGTTTATCTAAATTCAATCATGTGATGGGCAACTTCTTATTAGGTTTGTCATTCGTAAACTCTGTGATTAATATATTTATGTAATTGACCGTCGTTATTTTACATGTATTTGTCTCCAGATCAAACATATGATGGCATTCATTGAGCAGGAGGCCAATGAAAAAGCCGAAGAGATCGATGCCAAAGCCGAGGAGGAGTTCAATATTGAGAAGGGACGTCTCGTTCAGCAGCAACGTCTCAAGATCATGGAGTACTACGAGAAGAAGGAGAAACAGGTTGAACTCCAGAAGAAGATCCAATCCTCAAACATGCTCAATCAAGCTCGCTTGAAGGTCAGTAATGAAATTACCATTGATAAATTATTCTATTCCTAGAGATAACTCAATAACTTGAGCTAATAATGAAAACTTTTGATTTCACAGGTACTCAAAGTCCGTGAGGATCATGTGAGCAGTGTGCTGGATGATGCACGCAAACGTCTCGGTGAAGTTACAAAAAATGAGGCCGAATACAAGGTAGTTCTCCAGAAACTCATTGTGCAGGGTCTCTATCAGGTGATGGAGCCAAAAGTAACCCTACGCTGCCGTCAAGTCGATGTGCCACTGGTTCATTCGGTTTTGCAATCAGCCATTGACCAGTACAAATCCCAGATGAAACAGGATGTGGAGCTGTTTGTGGACGAGAGAGAGTATTTGGCAGCTGATACCTGCGGCGGTGTTGAGTTGCTGGCACTGAATGGACGCATTAAGGTTAGCGCTGGAGCTGAGTTTGACGAAATATATCGTAACTATATAATCCATTTCAAATTGTTTTTAGGTGCCCAATACACTGGAGTCCAGATTAGCATTGATTTCACAGCAACTTGTGCCAGAAATACGTAACGCCCTCTTCGGACGCAACGTAAATCGCAAATTCACCGATTAAATTTTTCTCTTCATTTAAGTGCAAAAAACAAAAACAAAATATCAGTAATAACAAGCAGAGTTCAAGCTACTACAACAGTCCACACGATCATCGAATGGGGCCGAAAGGCTTCATTCTCTTGAACTACATATAAAAGTTAAAAGAGTTGTCTATAAATTATAATTATTATTGCCGTTGTCTTTTTTATATAGTGAACGCTGTTTTTGGTCAGATATGTACGATATGTATTGATTTACCACTGTACTTACATATTTGCCAAATACTTACACAATATGCATACATTTAGTTTAGAGAGTATTGCAACAGTTAAAGGAAAGTGCATTCAATATCCGTTAAAGCAAAAAAGAAAAAAAATGAAGTTTGTTAAAGTTTGTTTTTTATTACAATTATAAACTATCCGGCGTAAAGGAAAGAATATGAAAAATAGAATGAATCAATATATAAGCTAATCATATAATAACATTCCTCAACATATTTTGCGAACCGTTTTACGTTCTTTAAATAATTTTCTACTTGTTTTGCCTGTCATATTTGTTGTAAATTTGTCGTTTCTCCTATTGTTTATATTTTTTTCGTTGTTATCCTACACTTTAGACATGTTATACAAATATATACTCTATGTAATACATAATAAACAACTAGGCACTGTGCGGTGCGACGGTCTAGCAGATGGCGGAGAGGAGGAGCAGACGTGCCACTTGTCAGCTGTGCGGACGTACAACTCAGCATTATTACGCCGGATTCACCGAAATCCTATTGATTTCGCTGTGTCGTGGGGTAATTGTGCGTTCCTGCAGCTGCAACTGGCACGTAATACATATACACCCTAAACAATGTCTGTTGTTGTTCGAAACATACACAAATTACACACAAACACACACACACTTGCACGTCTTACGGTTAATGAAGTATTGCCAAGTGGCCAAGTAGCTAAATTTGTTTGCCACAATTATAAATGATAATCCTAAATGTTTTACCTGCTTCCAATTCCAAATTCACATACTACTTATATATACTACTATATTATACAAAAAAGTGTAAAACAAAAAATGGAAATTAGTGAATAAACAATTTATTGAGTCTGCTGCCGCTGTCGCCGCACATTTGCCATAAACCTAATAAGAAAAACGCACGTTCATATCTCTGGGCCTACAAAAAACTAATAATGAAAACAAACTACATTTATTAATTGTATTTTAATGTTTGCGTGTTCACGAAATAAAAGATTAAACTACAAATTTAGCATACACAACCAATACAATAACTAAACCAACAACAATAGCATAACTATTAATTATTATTGCATTATACATACATAAATACCATATATGAATGAGAGAACATCGAGTAAATGCAACACACAATTACTTTTAAACAAAAATTTATGTTGAATAAAACAGTATTTCCAAAAACAAACGAAAACCAACACGAACCACTTCATTCTAGTTAAGTTTTAAGTTCTAGACTGATCTGAAAAGTCATTGGTAATCACTGCAATGTAGATTAGTCGCAGCTTCATCTTTGTCGGGGAAGTGAATTAGCCTGGCTAGATTACCACACCAGGTAACAGGCTTAACGCCATTTAGCTGTTGAAAACCAATTATTATTTCTTAGCTATATTTAGGGCTTCAAGGAATCTACCCAGGATCTTTAAAGCCTCAGATGTAATCCCAGTATTCGGAGTTGAGCACAGCTTATGCGGCATCATAATGGGCCTCGATCGGCCTTAGTGAGCTAGTATATATATGTATATATGTGTACTATATATACCACCCTTACTTAACCTTAAGTCTATGATAGACTTAGACAGCAGCTATGTAGCATATTCATGTTTCGTGAATTTGGGAATACTGATTACTCATCCCACTCATGGAGTTCAACTGCCTATGATAACTTATCCATCGCTGACAAATCACTAATCAAGTTGTTTTGCTAAACCACAAACCAAAATAGTGAATTTATTTACGTTATATTTTAGCCAAAATAATATATTCAAGTATTTGTTTTACTGCAACAACAAATATTTAGGAAAATATTATTATATATATATTTGCGTTTTGGCGTATTTTTTGTTGTTTATGCTGAAAATAACAAAAATAAATATACTATATATGGGCATTTCCAGGGGTCGCGAACATACATTCGTACGTTTAATGCAAAAATAAAATAGAAAACAAACGTTTTCTGAAAAATTTCTTTTGCTTTTTCATAGCATTTTGGTAGCTCTTTGTTTAGTGTAAATGGTGGGGTTCATCAAGTTTTCATTTTTTAAATATTGGCAAAAAACATGCGGTCGCGAACATACGCGAAATGGAAGTTGATTTTGGCTTAATCTAGTAAAATGCAAAAATCAGCGAATTGGGATGGAATATTCTAAAGCAATAACTTTACTATTAAAATGAATTAATGTAGCTTTCTATTGCGCCTATTCCCAAAAAAATATCTCCATTTGTTTTTTTTTAATTGAATTAAGTACCGGTCGCGAACGTACGATTTTTCCATGCTACTTTATTTGATTTTTTAGACCCTGTACTTTAAAAAGTACAAAAGGGTCTATTAAGATTGTGCAAATGACATTTGTGTGTAACAGGCAGAAGGAGGCGTGGCAGACCCTATAAAGTATATATATTCTTGATCAGCACGACGAGCTGAGTCGATATAGCCCTGTCTGTCTGTCCGTCTGTCTGTCTGTATGAACACCTAGATCTCGGAAACTATAAGAGCTAGAGACTTAATTCTTTTTTTGTTTGGTTTGTGTGTTACATAGGCAGGTCAAGATTATTTCAAATGTTTGAAAAGTCACCCCCCTCCCCCTCAAATTCGCAAAAATATTCTCAGCATGTACCGTTTTAGAGTCACTGTTTTCCTTTTTTGCATGAAAGCTTTAGGTGCTTTGAATGTTTGGTGCCATTTGCAGTCCAATCGGATAATAAACACCGGAGATATTCGACAAACAATTTTCTTTACTCGGCAGTAGTAGGGAGAGGGGAAAGCTACAGTGTATGCGTGCACTAGAGCGTATGCGTGATTTTTGATTGTGAGTGTGAATTTCTGTATGAGTATTGGTTATTGTTTGTATTTGAGCGTATATTTGAATGTATAAGTGTATGTGTGTATGTATAAGTGCATGTGTATGTGTATGAGTGTATGTTCATATATACTGCTGCTGTTATCGACTCCCAAGGCAAATCAAAGTACAGGGTCTCCTACTGTCGGTTTCGTCCGACTGTAGCTTTCCGAGTTTTTTTTTTTGGTTTACATCTACTTCTTTTATGAATAACTTCATATTTCCTTTATATTAGATTACAGTAAAGAGATTTGGTAGAAAAAGTGCAAATATATAATAGGCGTCCATTAAAGTGCCACGACTGTTTTTATTATCGTGCAAGTTTCTTTGGAATATTGACAACATTTATGCCAAATTTCAGACCACTATTTTCAATTGTCTTCAACTCTAAAAGTACAGATTGGTGAGGCACAAAGCAGCGTACGCTGCTTATCTTATTCATATGGACAGCGTCTAATGGACACCCGATCATAGACAGCGAGAGATCAGAACTCAACTCAGTTAAATACAATGGGCGGACAGTCACAGTCGGTTAGTTTCTGTCCTGCCAAGGTGTCTGGTGAGGAGGATACATACCTAGCAGATCAATAGTCCGCTTAACAGACCCCTCACTATAGACTAGATTCTAATATAGCGTCGGATATACATACACATTTTAGATCAAAAACAATAAGTAAAACATTTGACCTTGAAATGATTACTAGCATATGTACATACATATATACATATATTAATTACCCTATGCCAATCTTCGCACAACTGATAAAAATTCGTGCAATTAAATAGAATTAATCAATCGGCATAAATACTAGTATAATACAGCGTGCTGCAACAAATGATTATACGCACCAATAACTATTAGAAAGTATTTTGCAAATAAAAAACTTGAATTCCCGTTTTGTTTTATATTTATTTTATAATTGTATATATATTAATGTTTGTATATTCATCTTCACCCTTCATTTTATGTTTTCCATGCAGTTTCAACTTTCAACTGCCCCGTTTCATTCGGTTTCCCCAGACATGTGTGTGTTTGTGAGATGGTCCACCAAAAGATGTTATTCCTTTTTATCAATAGGCATTATACATGCATTTAAACTATTATTTTGTTGTTTTCTAAAAGACCTGAAGAGTGTTTTCTTAAAATCATCTCTTGTTGATTTTAAATGATGAGAGATTGCAAATGAAGTTTAATTTATACATATATATGTATTTATGTTGAAATCCCTGGCATACACAAGTTTCTATATAAATAATGAATTCAGTTTTAGTTTTGATTTGTAAGTTTTACGTTTTTTTTTCTTTTTTTTTTTTTGTTTTGGTTTTTGGTGGAATTCCCTTAATTATTGCTCAAAATATGAGAAATTTAACAATTTTTGTTTAGAATGCACATTTTAAAATGGAGAAACTATTTTGTTGGTTTCTTTTGTATGTTTTGTTTTTAGGGGTAATAAATAAATTCAACTGTGTACAATAAAAATTTTGAATTTAGCGGCTTGGGTCTCTCTCTCAATCGCTTAACCTCGTTTCCGCCCTCGTCGTCTCTTTGCTTTTCGCCCGCTATCATCATATTTCAATCATATCCTCTATAAATTGGGGCCTAGGAAAGTTTTCCAAATGGAGTGTAGTTCGGTTGGCTGTTTTATTGTTGTTGTTGTTGTTGCAGATTATATATTATGGGAACCTGTTAGTCGGCGACCTTTAGCTCATCCTCCGATTCGGACTCTGTAAGGAAATTAAACAAGAGATATGAGTACATAGTATAAATAAGAGTTCTAGTTAAAGGTCGAGATGAGTGCTTCTGTCCGAACAATTATTGTCCAAATGTAACTATGGGATATTTAGTTATTCAGACACCCAAAATCGTTCAATTGCTCTGGCATACAGTATAGGATGGTGTTCTACTCATGTTGGAGAGTATACATAAGATACAAGAGTATGCAGAGAAACATTCAGGTGGTAATCGATAGTAAAAGCTTGTCCGAACAATTATTGTCCAAATGTAACTATGACGTATTGAGTTATTTGGACACCCAAAATCGTTCTTTTGCTCTAGCATCTTTTACATGAATTTTTTAAGTTTCTAAACGTTTCTTAAAAATTTGGTAAGGAAAATGCATCAATAAGATTCGCATATTGATGTTTGTCCAGGTTTTCATTGGCCTGCGTTGTTCACTGAGAAAAACGACGAGGCAAGCAAAAAACCCAATTGCTGTTGCAACTTAGTACAAGGTGACTGCCATGATTTAAAAGACAAGACCATTCTCAATAAGTGCCAAGTAAAGTGGGAATACACTCAACCATACTAACCTTCTTCGGCCGACTGCAGCCATTCGACGAATTTGCGCATCTGCTCGAGGAAGTGCATCTTGCCCTTGTTGGAATGACCATCCTTGTACCAGCGCAATATAATCTCCTCGGATAACACTTCAGTTTTGTAGAACAGCAATATGATCTTCTGGAAAGCCTTCATGAAATTCATATTTTCATAGCAGAACTCCTGCACCTTCAATATCAAAGCCAATTCTGAGCGGTCGGTTGAGGCGAATGCCTGCAGTAATGTACAGTATGCCTTCAAATGGCGAACAGCTTGATCTGTAACAAGCTCCTCCTTTTTATTCCATTCTCCCAACGACATGATTGTAGACCAAATCTGAAAGAATAAATGGTATTGATTATACAAGAGAGATAAAACAACAGTTAGTGCACTTACAATAACAATTATCTCATGATCAGGAATGTTGGTACGTAGTGCGAACTCTTTGATATCAGAGGTTATCTCATTATGCGCCTTCTCGTCGTTAATATCATCGATGAGAGTCTGTTGTAGCTCACGTTTGGCCTCTTGGCTGGCCTGTGCCTTATGCAATTTAATGATCTCGTTGAGTTCTTTGTCAAGAAAAACTTGTTTAAAATATTCCTCAGTACGTTTGTTAAGTGGGAAAAAGTCCATAAGTCTGCAAAAAGGAAATCACATTATAAATAATACTACACAGATGACAAAAAATACTAAAGATAATCCGAATTTTAAATGGCGATGTACGAAATAAAATGAGAACCCAAATGAAGCTAAAGTTCATTTGCGAATTGCATCTAATTCCGCTTCAAATTAATCTAGGATTGTGAACTAAAGATGCTCAACATTCAAATGATTGCAGCTTCTTCCTGAAACACTCCGGGGATACCTCCATTAACGCTAAAATGATCATATTACTCACTTGCTTTCCAGTCCACCCTTTTTAAGCGCCTGAATCAGATATGCAATGCCCTTTTCTTGCTTGAACGTTAAAAACAGCTCCAATAAAAACTCAAGTGCAATGCCATCCTTGATTAGATGCTCATTATTTAGTACCAGCAGCACATTTGGCGGTACAGAGCCGTTAACTGCAGATTCAGAGGAAAGAGAAATATGATATGTAATGGATAACAATATTTATTTCTATTTGTTTATCAGAACTCAATGTTTATGCTTGTCCTTGGGCTCGTGGCTCTTGCATTTGGCTTCGATTTGTTTAATGCAAGAGTCAGTATACCAAGTGTAATTATTATCTTAGCCAACTGTCTAGACGGGTTTATCATAATCAGGTGAAACCCCACAATAAAACAACTGACTGGGAAATAAATGTGTAAATAATTATAGTCTTATTACTTACCTAACCAGAGCGCAGTCATGCGCGCAAGCTTAATACGTTCACTTGGCGTAAAGCCCTTTACGAATAGCAAAACTTTACCCATCTCCTCCTCGAACATTTTCTCAAGGTACTTGTACCGTCTAATGAGTTTAACAAACACCTGTAAAAATGGAAACAGAAGCAAGTTAATTAGGCGAACAATATGTTAATTTACAAATTGCCAACTTATATAGTTATGGTACAATTGGTTTGTCGCAACATAAGAAAACTTTAAGGATCGAGTTTAGCGATAAATTAAAGTCAAGTTAAATGAGGCGATTACTTTGGCATATTTTGACACCGATTAGATTGCAGAGTATCGTATAACCGGTTCTAATAATATGCGGCACATTATTGATAGCATTGGAAAATTTTATATTGTTGCGAATCTGTAGAATGTCGAGGCACCGATAACCGGTTGTAATTATGTAAATACGCAACGGAATTCAATCATTGTAATTGCCAACTTATATAGTTATAGTACAATTGGTTTGTCGCAACATAAGAAAACTTTAAGGATCGAGTTTGGCGATGAATTAAAGTCAAGTTAAATGAGGCGATTACTTTGGCATATTTTGACACCGATTAGATTGCAGAGTATCGTATAACCGGTTCTAATAATATGCTACACATTATTGATAGCATTGGAAAATTTTATATTGTTGCGAATCTATAGAATGTCGTGGCACAGATAACCGGTTGTAATTATGTAAATACGCAACGGAATTCAATCATTGTAATTGCCAACTTATATAGTTATAGTACAATTGGTTTGTCGCAACATAAGAAAACTTTAAGGATCGAGTTTGGCGATGAATTAAAGTCAAGTTAAATGAGGCGATTACTTTGGCATATTTTGACACCGATTAGATTGCAGAGTATCGTATAACCGGTTCTAATAATATGCTACACATTATTGATAGCATTGGAAAATTTTATATTGTTGCGAATCTATAGAATGTCGTGGCACAGATAACCGGTTGTAATATAATCGCTGGGGGAACCCATAAATACTAACCTGTTCATGGTTGCGCATTGACTCCATATCCTCGGGTGCATCGAAGATACAGTAATTTGTGCGCGGCTTTTCGCCATCCTGAGATATAGAACCGCCAGGCACTAAAGTCATAAATACATATAATACAGTTTCGTATGGGGAAAATCACGTGTTACTCACCTAATAGACCACCCGCTATCAATATATCAAACAACACTTCACCGTAACGACGATAATCGAGCTTGTTGCCCGCGCTGTCTAGAAATTTAGAGATTTGTTCCAAGTCACCTTCAGTTTTTTCGAGACCAGCAATGACCGCATCACGGAATCCCGTTGGGTCATATTTTTCTCTTTCATCTACAAGAAAATGGAGAGAACACAAGGTTAATAATGAATTCATAAACATACCGTTGATGAACTAACCTCTTTTTCTGGTCTTGATGCGTTGACCCGATAGCACTGGTCTTTCAGTTTTCTGACTCATACAATAAATTGCTATGGAAGAAAAAAAAAACAATTTTTTCCGGTTAATTTAAAAAATTTTTTTTTTTATAAATTTGTAGTTTAATTCCCTATTCTTAAATTTCTACATACTTGTAATTTTCAAGATCTACGACGTTATGTACAAGGTTACTAAGTTACACGTTGAATCAATGCTATCTAACCTAAAAAATAATTTAGCTTGCTCTCTCGATCGCCTCATGTACGTATGTATGTATGTTTGTGTATGTGCGTCTATGTGTGTTTGTATGTTGCACCCCACACGTATGTACATATGTATGAATAATCTTTAGTTTGATAATGCGGAGAAGCGAATGGAAGGCGAATTGCGAGAGAACTCTCCTCTCGCGCTTTGCTCCCAGCGAACAGCCGCAGAAACAACAGAATAAAGTGAAATTCACGAAATTTTTATTGTATGTATGTAGATATGTACAAGCGCGTTGACTTTGTTACTGACTGAGCAGTGACGGCGGAGCTCGGAAACGAGGTCAATGTACATACATGTGTGTGTGTATTTCGGTTTGTACAATGACTTTTCTTATAACTCGAATTAAAATGCAACTTCTTCAGACTTACACTTTCACTTTAAGAAAATAGTCTAGCTAAGATCTTGCTTCCGCGTGCAACTCCTTTTAGTATATAAGAAAAGTATTCAGCGCGTGTCTATATTTATACGTGCCTTTAGAGGTTATATATGTATAAATGTATGCGTTGCTTGTGTGTGAACGTTAGTTTTCACAATTTATATAGCTCGACAACTTTAAAAGGCTTTAACCTCACACCGCAGACGTGTGTACTGCAAAATAAATAATTCCTTATAAATACGTATGTTTTACACACTGTCTTATAACTTTTCTATAGAAATTGACACGCACGCACACACACAGTGACACTCAACAGATGAGAGTGGAAAAGGAAGAGAGAAAACCGCAAAATTTTCTGCTCAATGTTTTTTCCGTGTTTAAATATTAACTTTAACAATTTTGTCACTTTTTGAAATACATTGAATATGTCAAGAAGTTCTATTTTTAATAAATATATCACAATCGGCTACTATGTATGTACATACATATGTATTCTTTGCTTCAAGTGTTTTTGACGTCCGTCCGTCTGTGCGGCTCTGGCTCTGCGCACACCACTTTGTTAAACGAAATTCACAAAGTAAATGACACGAAATTCGTCGAATGCCGACGACGATGACGATAACACGACACGACGTCGACATGTGGTCGGCGCCATTTTGAAGCGAATTGGCAGTCAGTGTTACCAGTTTAACTTTTTTATAGCTGGTTCAGCCGTTTTTGTGCCAGTATAATAATTAAGAAATTGTAATTTAAACAAATTGCAGCATGTTTTACTGCAAATTAAGCAAAATAGTGATTAACTTCAATCATCTGTTAGTCTGGCAACACTGATACGTGCGTTATCGGCCATGTGTTTTGTCGTCATACTGTGGTCCTCTGAAATTTCGAGGTTCTTTTGTTGGCCAATTGTTCCAAAACGAATGAATCATGCTTTGTTAAAAACATATGTACATGGGGTTGTCACAAGTTTGTCGTTTCTCTACAGCCTTTTCATTGAGCTGTCGTTCTTATTTAATTATACGTCAATTTGTATGTATGACTGTATGGGTCTGCATGTATGTATGTATGTATGTACATATGTAGGTACAGTCGCACAGCCTGTTTCGTCAGTGATAACGGGTAATTGATTATTTTATATTGATTATGACTCACTATACAAATATTTAAATAATATTCATACGGATCATCAAACACATGCAATTATGTGCATATGTGGGGATTTATAACCTTTCTCTACAATTTTACATACATACGCATACACACACATACATACACACATCACATGTATCACAATTGGAAAACTATAGCAAAATATGCAAAACGCATATAAATTTAGCATAGTTCAATTGCACCACACAAATATTAAACTTATTTCCACAAATTAATAAGTATATACTTACGATTAAAACAAAAAAAGCTTTTTTGCTGAAGAAAATTGTCTGTCTGTACTCTAGCGTGCGAAAACCACGAATGCAGCGCTGCAATAATGAACGACCCAGTGTTGCTTGTATATCGATACCTGGCAGTCAATCGATACCATCGATGTGGCTGACGATGTTTACCACCGATGACTCTTGCGGCCCACAAGACCATTTTGCGACAAATGGAATCTAATAGTAAAAATTTTAAAATAATTCAGTTACGTGAAGTACTCTCCAAATTAACTCATCTTGAACAGTACTTAAGCCGCGATGGGGTGAATAACGACATCGACACTCGGGAAAATGTGGACAAGGTATAGTCACTGTAAAAATTAAATGGTAACAAGATAAACTTTACAGTGATTTTCATTCCTCCATTTTAGATAGGCGAAAATACATTAGCAGCGCTTAAAAAAGATTTAAATCTGGAAGAGATCTCATCCTTATACTCCGCTGCAATTATGATTTTTTTATTGGGTGATCACAAGATATTAAGCGAGCGTCTAGACATCTTGAATGAATGTTTCAACTATTCAGATATGTTGAAGCCAACCATGATTGACTATGCAACTCGGGAGTTACTTGTTAATTTTAAATTGGCTGCAAGCGTGATAGAAGATCACAAACACTATGATTATATGCTGCATTTACTACCGGCTTTGCCACATATCATCACTGCCAGTGAAACGGGAAAAATGATATCGCTTGGAATACTGAGAGCTTTCATTGCCGAACTAACTAGTCCAGACGCAGAGAGCCAGATTATCATGCATATTTATCGAAATGTAAGTAAGACTAGATGAAATAATTATTTTTACTTTAGTAATATAGATTTCAGAACTCTGGCAAATGATGAAACCAGTTCAGTTCGAGAAAATACTGGACGATTGGCCGCTGCAAAAAACCTATGCCTTCGTCAAGAGCTTCAGTTTAGTTGTGGCAACCGCTGCATTAAACACGGACAATTTGGCATTAAAACAAGCTGGTTACCGAGGCTTTGAGCTGCCTCAGGCTGAACTGGTATTGGAAATAGCAGAATGGTTCAAAACACTTCGAAATAAGCTGGAGGAAAAGCATAAAGATGATAATACTATAGCTGGCTTAATGGAAGTAATGGACTTTAAATTTCAGTAGTTAAATTAAGTATTTAATTGAGTTGTATTATTTTAGCTGGTGCGCTTTATCGACTTCAATATATTGGGCTTCTTGACAGAAGTGCCGCATGAGGTATCTTCGGAAGCAGGCAATGATGCAAATGCCTCAGAAGCTGGAAACGATACACACTCGACAGACCCTGGAAATGATTGCGTCTCGACAGACACTACAACTACAACCAGTCCACCAGATTCATAATTAAGATTTAATTAAGGTGCAAGTTCTTAAGATCGTACAGTGTATTTATTTATTTTTTAACATGTTTAAAATAAAATATTTATTTATACTTTTTGCCACTTTTTCGCAATGGGGCGTCAACAGCAATTGCTGCACTATTATAATACTTTGTAGAGATTCGATTCACGAAATACAGTCCGACCAATGAGAATACAATACTGAAATTAAAAAAAAATTGTATTATAATATTTATGTATATATTTGTGAACTGTGTAGGCGTGTCAACACAATTACCTAGTTGTTGCACAGACACGATGCACAACGCCGGCTGCGGCTGTTGTAAGCGAGAGACATAGAAGTATCTCTGGCACAAGTTTGGCTTGAAAATCAGGTCCAAAAATCAACGTTTCGGCATTTGACAAGCAGGTGAGGCTGAAAATGAACAGCCAGGAGAATAGGAAGCCCCCGAATAATACATTTAGTTGAGAATCATTGAACCAGTGGGCGTAGAACCGTAGTGTCCCGAAAATAACAACACTCAATATGCCGGAAATAATTGAGGATATCAGAGGGCTCTTCGTAGTAACTGTTGCAGCTATAATAAAAGGGTTTTATAGTATTTTCCTAATATTGTAGCAAAGAAAACCAACTTACACATTTTCAAGCCAGGAATATATTACTATGTGTACATTAAAATTGCCGAACTATCGATATCGTGGCGATTTGAAGTACTTACAATACTTCGATTCTTATCGATACTCTAAGCATCGATACCCAAAGTACTGCGAAGCATAACAAGAATTGTGTTAATTATAAAACATTTATGAAAACATGGCAAGTTTAATGAAAGCTGCTACCAATTCCCTTCGAACAACATTCTGGCAGACTCGCAACATAGCGACTAGTCCTGCTTTGCTGATAAAAGAAAGTGAGTGCATAAATTCAAAGACATCGTTGAATGTTTCATAACCTGCTTGCGTTTGTTTTGGTTGTAGTACATGAAAAGGTTGAAGATAATGCTCTGGTCTTCGAGGGAGTCAATGTGAGCTCTCCACGTTCAGAGAAGATGATTAAATCCGCCTGCGAAACGAAGTTCTGCCCAGAGTGCACATTAGGACTGGATATTAAACATACAGATGTGCTTATTCTTTCGCAATATGTTCGTTCTGACGGTTGCATGCTTCCTAGACGTATAACCGGGCTGTGCCATCGCCAGCAAAAGAAAATGGGTACTCTAGTCACTATGGCTCAGAAGGCCGGCCTTATGCCCAACTTGGCACCATCGTGGAGTAAAAAGGATCCGACGAAACGATTTGGCTGGCGTAAATTCAACAAGTATTTCATCGAATCAACGATTAAATACTAAGTTAATGAATGTATGAATGTGTTATTGGTGCAGTTAACGATTATAAACTACAGCTAGAAATACAACCGTTGCTACTTATTTTAAAACAAGAGTTTTATTTATGTGTCATTTATTTAAATGTATTCCAGTCATGTAAATGTCTGTCATGTTAATTAACATAGTGCCTATATCGATGCTTATTGCTTAAATAAAGTTATCCATGCTCGAATTCGAACTCGCTTTGTTTACGTTTTCAAGCGTGAGTGAGCAACAACAAATTCCCTTCGTTCCCGACTCGCGAACATGTATGAGGTTCGCTTCGAACCAGCGCCTAGCGTGTGCAAACGGTCACTTTGAAAATGCACCAAAATGAGTAAATTGCCGACGCCATCTGTTTATCGTCGATAGTTTTGTTTCGATACCTTAATTTGCCCATAAATTTGTATGCTATATAAATTTGGTCACACTGTCATTCAATTGTTTTAAATTTTTGCTTTACACGGCGCGTTTCATCAAATAATATGAGTTTTTTAAGTTGCCGCAATACGGTTCACGTCGAGGTGTGCCTGGAGCGCAGCGACCAGTAAGTCCAATCGTGTTGACCACGTCCTACATTACTTATTGTATTTATGTTTGCAGGAGATTGCAAAATCTTCGTTTAGCAGTCGAGCCGGAGCTGGATGCGTATCTAAAAGCATCAAAATCTTTGCAATGGAATGAAGCATTCTTTCCGGAGGTCAATATTCCATCGGTTAAAAGCATTTTGCTTGAACGAGATAATGGAGAATGTGGAGCCGCTCAGGAGGGACAAAACATTTACAAATTCCGCTATCACTTCTACATGACGCAGCGTTCACAGATGCGGTCGGAAGGGCTCTTTAATAATCAAGATGGCAGAGGGGATAGCGATGATAGTGATAATGTCGTAGCAGCAAATCACATACTGCTCCCCGATGCTGAACTTGTAGGTTTGTGGGAGAATCTAATTTATGAGCCAGGACTTAAAGAGAAGGTATGCATTGATGTTATAAATTGAGTAGAGTATCTTGTCTAACTTAAACTCCTGCAGCTACTTAAATTCGCTCTATCTGCATTGAGCTTCTCTCAGCACAGTGTCGACAGCAATGTGATTGCCTGCAATCGTTTACTTCTGTTGCATGGACCTCCTGGCACTGGCAAGACTAGTCTATGCAAAGCATTGGCCCAGAAACTGGCCATAAGAACCCAAAGGAACTTTGCCTATACTCATTTGGTGGAGATTAACAGCCATAGTCTGTTCTCAAAGTGGTTTTCGGAAAGTGGCAAATTGGTCGCACGTCTCTTCGGCAAAATCGGAGAACTTGTTATGGACAAGAATAATTTAGTTTGCGTCCTAATCGATGAGGTGGAATCACTGGCCTATGCGCGGGGCGCGATGAGCAGCAATGAACCACGGGATGCAATGCGTGTGGTTAATGCAGTGCTAACTCAACTGGACGATATTAAAGCATGCCCCAATGTGCTCATCTTGGCCACATCGAATCTGGCCCAAAGCATAGACCTGGCCTTCTTGGATCGTGCTGATATACGACAATATATTGGCTTGCCAGCAGCGCCAGCCATTCGAACTATTTACAAGTCCATGTTGACCGAACTGATGGTCAAGAACATTATTCAATCTGAGGATATGGATAGCAGTCAAGCGGATAGGGAGGGTCTGCTTGCAACCTTGGCAGAGCGCAGCATCGGCCTAAGTGGACGTACACTGCGCAAGCTGCCACTGCTGGCACACGTTCAACATACGAGCAGCGATCTGTTCGAGTTGAACACAAAAATTAGCTTATCAAATTTTCTGGATGCAATGATGTTAGCCCTAGAACAGCATCAAACTGACCAACGCCACTTGAAGCAAGATAATCTGCTCGAAGGCTGAGCCAGTTGATAGACCTCTACGTCTAACAAATTTGCGATACTTTTGTAACACTCTTCATTTTGCAATTAAAAGAAACTAAAACGAAATGAAAAAAAAACAGACCTATAGAACTGCTGGAGGTGTCATTCTTTGTGCCACTTCGTTTCATTTACACTCTGTGCTTGGATTTTTTCATGTATTCGCTTTTAGATGCGCAAACAAGCATGAAATCTTGTTATTTGCTGGCAGCCAACACACACGCACACATTACAAGTGCTTGCCATTTTTTCAATCATTGCTGTTTGTAAGCACAAATGTGCGTTGCATAGGATTTCAAAGAAATGTTGCAAGATATTTAAGATGCTCTGTCGCATATGGCCTGAACTGTCTGTCGGACTGTAGAACTCTTGTGGAAATGGTATCAGGCCTGGATATAGTATTTACTATAACCCAGCAAGCATTTTATGAAATTTTTGATCAAAAAAGACTCTTTTTTGAGTCCCTTTTTGAGCAGAAATGATCCCCTCGGCGGGAGAAAGTCGGCATTTACACGATGCAGCATTTGCCTCGTGAAGCATTGGTTTGTAGGCAAGAGATGTAGGGAGGTAATGCTTCCCGTCTTACCCCTCTACACCCTTTGCCTACAAACTTTGTGCTTTATGACGCAAATACTTGATCGTGTAAATGCCGACTTATTTAACTCCTTTTTTTTTTTTGATAATAAGCGACTCATATTCGAGTCATAATTCAATCGAATAATCTTTTTTCAATCATTTCAACGACTCGAAAAAGACTTTTCAAGACGATCTATTTTCGATTGCTGTACGTTTTGTTAGTGTTATTTCAATGAATCATATTTTAAACATACGCGCGAGTCATTTTCGAGTCTCCTTTTAATCACCAATCATTTTTTAATCAGTAAAGTGACTCGAAAAAGACTCAAGGTGAATAATGTAAAAACGCTCTTCCAAATGCTTGCTGGGAATTAAAGGCACAAACACAGAACTTTAAGGTGTAGTCAATATATTTAAGGTTGTATTAAAACGAAGAATTCATTAAATTGTCATTACAAAAATTTCACTAAGCGTACTTGAATCTTCGAACATTTTTCGTTGGTGTCGGTACTCGGAATGTCTTACGACCGCATTTGTTAAGCTCTAGACTATATTGGGATTTGGGGGCAACTGTCGTGTTCACATTGTACTGATGACGTTGTCCAATACGTCGCTCGCTTTCAGTGGGAATCTGCGGTAGAACCAAGGACGGTAAGGTTTTATTGTATCTGGAAGACTTCAGCCACTTGCTCGGTGTTTCCCAAATGAGATTAATAGATGGCGACTCTGTATGAATGCCAGATCTTTTGGGAGTAGGTGACTTATGTTTTTCACAGGAATTGCGAATCTTTTTCACAATTTTGTGATAGTTTTGCTTCTTTTTCTGTAATAATTTCACTTGGGACGTGTCTTGCTTGGGCAAGCTGGCATTACTAGTATAACCCGATCGAGTTAAGGACTTGATATTGTTGTTTTTCTTAATTTCCTTAAAATATGTCGAAAGTCTAGTAATAGTTCTGTCCAATGTTCCAAGATCTCGCTCGATCGTTTCGATTGATTTGTGTAAACAACTGTAGCGCTTCTCCAATGCCGAAAGAGTTCCATCCATATTGTTCGAAACTATGTTTTTCACTAATCCCTTAAGATCGTCCAGCTTCACGTAATTTGAGTTCGCCTCTTCACTTAGCATAAATCTTTTTACCATTTGATTTTTAAACCCGGGCTGCCGTAGGAGTTTCTTCAGCTCCTGCTGAACTATTACCTTGAGGGTGGGGCGACCTGATAGTGAGTTGATTTTATCCGTTATGATTGTTGTTGTGCTGTCGTTAAAACTATTGAGCTCATCGTCTGAAGTGTTGTAATGTTTTGTGTCCATTTATAAAATATGAAATTAAACAGTGAATTTTCACGTACAATTAAAATGTTAAAATTTAAAATTAATTTTGGCGTGCACTTAAACGTGTAAACATGTTCAATAGGATGTTATATCTACAATTTTATTTGACAGCAATCTGACAGTGAAATGAGTTAAAAATACACACATACTTGTATTCAATAATTTTATTTGTACAATGCATTGCATTTCTCTTTGCTGAAAGAGCTTAAGCTTCTTCACTTTGTTTTTTGGGCTGAAGCTTCTTTTCAATTGAGGTTAAATACGATGCTTAAAGTGTTGTGGTTTTTCATTTCAATTGGTTTTCCTATTGTTTTCGTATTTCAACATTTTTTGCTCGATAAAAACGCCTTTATTGTTTGATGCCACGTGTGTATGGTGATTTATGTACATACATACATACATATATGATTGTATGTATATATATCTCTTTCAATATACTTATATGTATGTATGTACATACATATGTATGTTACATATACTACTACTTTCTTAAGTTTTCCCATGTCCAGGCGAGAAGCAGCCTGATAAATGTGGCCAATTCCTGTACATAAAGTGCGAAATAACCTGTAAACCATGTAAAATAGCTGGCAAAATTGAACAACTATTGCTGCTTATGTTCAATAAATTTAAGAGCATATCTGTGTGTGCGATTCTCTCACTTTCCTAAGAGTGTGTGTGTGTATGTTTGCGGGAAGCCTGTAAGCTGCGTTTTGGCGATTGCATTGACTGCAATCGGCAACTGCAAATTCTCATTGTTACGCTCTGCCGCTCTCTCTTCTCTGCTCGCTTGGGTCTGCGTTCAGCCGTTGTTGTCGAGCCACTGAGCGTATGTTTGTATGAGTGTGCATGGCTTGGAGCTTTGCTATAATGCAATTGTTTCATATTTATTGTTTGGCTTTGCAATAGTTATTTCCAGTATTGAAACAAATACAAAAGTAGAACTTTCACTGCTTTAATTAAAACCTTAATATTAATACACCCAGAGCACACTTTAAGTCGCTATAAATATTTGTATATATAAAAAGAATTTTTATTATTTTTTTCTTTATAAATCGAAAATATTCACTTTTTTATTATGTGTAAAATTGTATGTTAAATTCTGTATAAATAATAATTTCATTTGCACATTTTTGATTTTAGCTTTAGGCTTCGTAATCAATACACATTCCTGCGGTTGGCCGATTCACAGTTTTGTTTGTATTTGTTGCTATAAAAATGCTCTGTGGATGAGCTTCAAACAATTATTACAAAATTATTAAGATTTGTAAATATTTGCATAAAGTTGTCCGACAAATTAATAACAAGGAATTTGGCAAAACCGCGCAGTTAAACTTGCTTTGGTTTTTGATGAATATTGGTTAAATGTTTTGGGCTTTAATATCGATTTGTTAAAGTAACAAAACGTAAATCTGCATTATAAAAGGTACTTTGTAGCCAAAATATTACCGGTACGATATTTCGGGTCCTGTATCGGTTCTGAAGCAAAACTATAATTTAGCTTCCGGTACACATTTCTGGTTTCGACTTATCAATCCGTTCTTTATTAAGTTAATGCCGGCACAATAATTTAAGAACAAGTATTTTTATTTACAGTTGAAAATAAGTATATTTGCAAATAATTTAAAAAATTTATCTCTGAAATCTAGTCTGTCAAATATTTTTGAACAGTTTAAGCTGACGTTTTTTAGCATAAATAAATATACATATTCAACAAATATGCGTCTGTTGTTTGGGTTTATTTAGAAATATGTGTGTATGTGTGAGTTATTTATGCTTAGAACGTGACTGGAAATATGAAATGCAGCAAAATGTGTTTACTCAAATGAAGTAAGTGAAAATTGACAAATGCATTCAGCGGGGCAAAAGAGATTCAGATGGACAAGAGAAGGGGCACAGCCCGGCAGCGGAAGTCTTAGCAAAGGGTCAAAAAAATCTTAAAAATGCTGCAAAAAATTTGGCGCTGGCTCTATCCCTAATCCACACAAGAAATATGTATGTCTGTATATCTCTTTGTATGCTCACATGTATGTACATAGTAATATGTCAAATTCAATGTGAGTGTGACAAAATGACGTGCAGCAACCAGCGGCGCCAAGAAAACTCCACAATAGCCGAGCCGAGCTGACTGTCCTCGTCCCCAGTCCCCCATCCCCCTGAACGACCCTTGTTGACCTTATAAAAATGTACGATTTCTCTTCATTTGATGAAATGAAATACAATTTCTCAACAAGCAATGCTTTTGCCCGAGCGTAAAAACTTGGTTGCAATTGCAATTTTCTTTCCTAGTGCTTCCCTCTTGGATATATGTACATATATATTGACATTTTTATAAGTCAATATACATCCCACTTCCATTGCATTTGGCCACATTGACAGCAAGTCGTAAAAATCCATTCAATTGCACTGCTTATAGTAAATTTCAGTCAAAAAAGAAAATGAAAACTTTTTCCATACATATTTAAAGTTTGTTTTCTTTGTGTGTTAACTGAAATTAATTTATTCCCTCACTGTATGGACATAAATTTCGCAAAGATACAAAGAGAAACTTTCCGTTTTTGTAGCCTTAAATTAAATGCTGATTGACCGGATAAAGATCATAGTTAAAGCAAGTCAAAGACAATTCTATATGTATGGACACATGTGTCTGACTGTGCATGTGTTGATGCTCACTCGCTCTCAGAGAGAGAGAGAGAGAGAGAGCGAGAGCTTAGCTTACCGTTTATATGAGTGAAGTGCATACATCAGTGTTGCCAACTTGTCCTTTTTCCGGACAGATCTGTCCTTTTTTAAACTGGTATTGCCGGAAAAATTCTAAAACGTCCCCTGTCCGGAAAAAATTCCTTTTTTTAATATAATCTATCCTTTTTTCATCCTTTTTTTTATTTTTGTAAATCGCTTATACAATTTATCATTAGCAACAACGCTTTCGTATTATTATTTTAAGCTTTCGACAAGCATTTTGATTGTAATCGAAATTATGTGTCTCGATTGGCGGTTGACTGTGTTTTGATTATAGGCTTATAATGCATATTTACACATTCCCAAAGAGAAACAAATTAAGTTTCCAAGTATTGTAAGTGCAGTTTAAATGCAAAAATTTACAAATTTACCAAAAACGAACGTTGATAAAAAAAAAAACATGCAAAATGCAATGTTTTTCGCTCAGGTGAACAAAATACCATTTACACCAGTTTTAACTGCTGCCGTTCGTCGTCAGGAAGCAGCACTGTCAATGTTAACCGTTAACCTATGTTGACTAATGCTCAAGTACAGTATAAAAATCGTAAATTTCTATGAATAAATATATGAATATTAATAAAATAAAATTGTCCTGTTTTTTGTCCTTTTTTTTAAATCTATCCTTTTTCTGTCCGTTTTTCCGGGCTCATCTGTCCTTTTTTTTTGATGAGGAGTTGGCAACACTGATACATTGGCCTATGATGCTGAGCGTTGTATGTATGTATTGATGCTTATTAGCAGAGCTTTCGCATAGCCAGAGAGTTTGATTAGTTTGTGAGAGCAATGTGTTATGCACTTCCGATCAGTTGGCATGTGCATGTGCTGCTTGCATGTGTATGTGTGTGGTTGTTGTGAAATTAACTGAAGCTGAAGTCAAACTCTTTGATGCAGTTATTTTTTAATAGCAACTGAAAGCTTTCATTCGCCTTGCACTTGCCTGCCAAGACATTTACTGCTGCAGTAAAGACTAAAGACCAGGTCAGAGCCGCACCTGGTCAACAGCGGCACCTTCTGTTCTGCGGCTATTTGTCGCCTGCAATTACTTTGATTAATAGCGGTTTGCCATCCAATGGAAATGCGCTTGTGGCTGCGGCGAGGCTATCGAACAGCAGAGTGGGTGTTGCGGCGCACAACAGTAGAAGAATAAGAGCAGTGGAAGCAGAACTTTTCCCACTGAACTTTTTGAAAAAGAAAATTGCAAAACGCAAATGAAATTAGGGAAAACTATTTTGTATAAAATTTTTAGGAGTCAACAGGGAGATACGGCATGACGCCCATTGCCTCCTCAACTCGCCGCCACTCGGTTGAAGTCAAGTTCGTGACGCGCGTATTTCTAATTAGATTAGAGTCCAGCCTAAGAGGCACGCCCACTTGTCGGACTTGTCCGATTCTGTTTGCCATTTGCTTGCCACGCCCTTTGTTTCTGTTCGAGTTCTCGTTTTTTTAATTCTAATTTTAATTGAAAAAATTCTTCAATTTTGCCATTTATCTGTAATAAAAACAGCTTTGGCAGACAGGCGTCGAAATCTAATTAGCCACGTTCTCTTACTCCCTCGCCTGTCTTTATGTGTGTGTGTGTCAAGTTTTCAATTTTACAGTTATAAAAATGCAATTTGCTGGGCAATTTTGCAATTAATTTTTAAGCGTCGCGCCTCTTTCCAACTTGCACCATTTTCTTTTCGCCATTTTCGCTCTGGCAAGTGTGTGCGTGTGTGTGAGGGTGTGCACTACAGCGACATCTTCAATTAAAATTGAATCTAAATTGAAATCAAATGAAAAATGTGCAAATTATGCGTTTTGCTGACCAGCTGCTCATTAAGCTCAGCATTAAAATTGACAAACAGGGTGTATTGGTTTTGCATAAAGTACGCAACTTAAAACAGTAGTATTTTCATAATAAAATTCTCAATTTCTCTTTGGTATGTGTATGTATGTGTGTGTGTACATACTTGTGTATGTTTGTCATTCTCGCATTCCTAGTGGCTTTGTCATCACTTTTTCACATTTTTCGTTTTCTCTTTAATTTGAGAGCAGCATCAAAGATTTGTCTTGCATTTCACGCGCATTTTGTGCAAACGAAATGGTGATAATTAATCATAGCCTTTGTGGCTACAACACACTCGCAATTTTTCGCTCTTCCTCTCTTTTAATTCGCCGTCTCCGCCAAAGCGAAATCAGCGCGCATTTTCACTACTCATTATGACCAGTGGTCGCCCGCCTGTACCCATACCCTACACTCAAAGGGGAGTTTAAACAAGCCAAGCGTTAAGCACTGTTATTAATTAATACATCCATAGAAATACCATGTCATAACGCAAACAATCCAATTACATATTTTCTTTATACAAATCAATCTGCCTTTTTTCTTGTAGAGTATTAAAGAGTTCACTAAATGGATTCTCTGTTTTTTTTCCAGTACTTTACTCTTTGTGCTTCCACACCGCAGGCAAACGGGAGTTGCTTGTTTAATTTAATTAGAAGCCACAACTGTTGTGGATTTGCCGTAAATGATTGCCATGGCATGATTTGGCCAATTCTCTTGACCATTCGCTAATCATTTTGTCATTTGCACTTGCTCCTTGCTACACAGCCTGCAGCATGACACAAAGCTAACAGCAGTGCTCTAAAGCAAACTCATCAAAGCAATCAGCTTACAGTGTGCATAAAATTCCTTAATGCAGCGTAACAAAAGGTGACATTTATGGAATTCAGAAGTTAAAAAAAAGTGCATCCATTTTGAAAATTGAAAATAAAGTGCCAATTTTGGCTCAAAAACGCCAAGTCTGGCAACCGTGCAATTGTTAAGTTAAGAATTTTGCAAAAAAGTTGAATAACACTCAATATATTTAAATTTAACACAATATAATCAAAATGTAAGACCAACTATTTTGCATACATAGTACGAAGCAGCGCAAAGAACTTGTAGGACAGTTGCAGCAGCTGGGAAATGATAACTGTAAGTATAAGATGAGAATTTAACAAACTTTAAACTTACATCCGTTACAGTGATTAGGGATACGTTTATAAAAGTGGTAGCCCGTAGATAACTGGAACGCTGTGCTCGCTTGATGATTAGTACTAGCATCTTGCGATAGCGTAGATCAGCTCGAAACCAGTCATGATTATAGACAGCCTGACCCACTTGCTCGCTCTGCCATGAGAGAGAATTGTGCAATGATTTCGATCAGTATTGTGGGAACTTGCTTACCGCAGTGAGCAGACGCTGAGCGTAGTTGCCAATCATGAAGACCTGCACCATGGCACAGAATAGGAACAACGTCAGCATAAAGAGCGTATCTATCTTGCCACCAATCGTAATTTGAAAGATCACAAAGCAGATGATGAAAGAAGAGCTGAAAAAATTGCACAATAGCGAAATACCAAAGATTTCATTAATATCGTTGCACAGGAGCAGTAGGCGCTGATGGTACACAATGGCGGCCTTAAGAAAAGCCATATCCTGCTGTGCTGGCAATAATCCAGCCACATGCTGTTCGATGCGGTTCGCCAGACAGTTGAAATGCATGACGAGCAGTGTGACCAGGGAACACATGAACATATCGGCCGCCAGCTGACCTGAGACACAAGCCTGTCCGGCCAGATTCTGCGATATGTACATGGCATAATAACTCCAGTTGGCACGCCAATCCCACGGAGTCCAGGCAAAGTAGGGTAGCATACGCTCAAACTGTCGTGTGCCCAGCCAGAAATCGTAGATGAGGTAGTACACAGCCCAATAGAGATTGTAAGTCCAGATCAATATGAGATGTACGGTATAATAAAAGATGCTAATGGCTTTGTAGCCACGCAAAGACTGCTCCAACTTGTACTCCTGCTGCAGCTGTGGCGTATGCGGATGCAGTTGCTCCAATTGGTTAATCACACGCGTGATATGGGCACGTTGACCATGGATGAGCTGTATCTTAATATCGCCGACGACAACGAAACCGATAAAGCAGAGATTCATGGTGGCTTCCAGGAAGTTGTTGCCGCTGGCAAACGCCAGAAAGACATAGATCAGCTCCGACAGCAAAACAGCGTTCAGGTTTAGTATCTGGAAAACGAAGTAACATTTCAAAAGGAGTCCACGTAGTCGCGTTGTAGGCTCCTTTCGATCATAGGCCTCCATGCCGATGGAGTAGTAAAAGATGTCCACATAATTCAGGAAACTATCGAATGCTATGACTTTCCTGCCTTCCATTTTGGTCATTGGGTTGCCAGACCTTAATACTTTTGTGCATTGTATTATGCAAATGGACTTGCTTTTATAGCTGCGTCGATGACAATTCACAATTATAGACATGCTGCCACGCCCAGTTGATTGAGGGGCAGATTGAGGCATCTGTACCAATTAGCATTTGCTCCTGTGAACAGTAACAGTTGGCCGAGAAGAGGGCAGAGTTCATTCGGGGGCGTGTCTAATTGGGCGCAAGTCGAAGTAAATTAGACACGGCCAACCGATGACATCCTCAATTAGTTAAGTGGACAACGATTAATCGACTAAATATACTCAGAACTTGCAGTTAGAGATGACAGCGTGACACGAGCAATATCGCCAGGCTTGACGGATGAATAAATCAGTGGAGAAATTCTTTATACTACACCTAATATCGTACATGTTTGAGAATATTTCTATTATATTTTATCTATACTATTTGCTTTTTGGCTCATCTCTAGCCAGTGAGCAAAGCCAACTGCTGTCGTTGACTATTTATTAGGTCAGATAACACTTGCTGTCTGACCTTTACTGATCCTTTTCCGTTTCCATCTTTACACTACAGTTGTGAAACGACAAGAAATACTTGGAATAACAGTATTGTCCTGTCAGTTATCTGGCGAACAGAGTGTGTGTGTAGTTGCAATGCCAAAGCATTATATTTGACTTGCCTTGTCACACACACACACACACACACACACACATACACGGGCGTTTTCTCGGCTTTGTTCTTGTCAGTGATTGTGAGTGAAAACAAAGCTAAAAGCCAAAGCCAGAGCAAAAGCCTTTTTACTGCCAAACGGAGTTTTTATCAATGTGAATATTGCCAGAACAAGCCATATTTGCTTCTGCATAAAAGTCACTTGCATTGTCACTTCCCTTGACTAGCAGATGGAGTGGTGAGGGAGTTGTGTTGAAAGGTTAACTTAAAAATTAAAGTGGAAAATATCTACACTATAAAATTAAATAAATTGAAAAACAACTGTTAATATATTAAATAAAAATGTTTTCGAAATATTTATATTAATAATAAGCAAGAAAATGTTTTTATTCAGTGACTGTACGTTTGTAAAATAAATAAAATTAAATAGTATTAATTATTTTAAATTGAACTATGTTTATTATTTTGTACTTAGGAATTTACCCAGAATTTTGAAAAAAGATAAATCTAATTCAAAACCTTTCAAAGGCAAAGCTCTCGTATTAAAGAAGTGTTTCTATCTACCATAGAGTATTCTTCGTTTCATTTCCATCCTATAAATTTCGTTTCTTTTTGCTTACTTTTCTTTGCATTCCTCAATTTTTAATTAAAATTCTTACATAGCACTTATAAAAAAATGGAAACCAAGTGTGCTAAATGTCAACTGAAATTTACCTCACATAGGGATTTGCCCTCAATTTTGAACGCATTGACTCATTTATTAGTATTTATATTATAATTATTGCGTGTGTATGTGTGTGTGTGTAATGGTTAATGATGTGCATTTGTGCTTATATTACCATATTGTCATTTGAGATTTATTTTCATATGCAATTTACATTTTAAATTCATTACGCCATTTCTCATGCACAGCGCTTACATGACATGCAATTTGTTAGATCAGGCGTGGAATAATTTATTGATACCGTTGTAATATAAATCTATATATATTTTGACTAAATGCATTTATATATATATATATATATTTATATTTATATATATATTTAGCATTCTTCTTTTTTCTTAAATAAACTTAAGGTTGTTTTATAGTCTTTGAGATAGCAGACTGATATTGTAGATGGATATCTAGAATTATTAATATCAACAAAATATCGGATAGAATAATATATTGAAAATTTCATTAATATTCCTCGGAATTTTGAAGAATTAATGAATATCGAGCATATTGTTTTAAATATCGATGTATCCTATATAACTAGTTTGTTAAAGTAACATATGGCATGTCTGTATCGAAATCATATTGATATTCGTGGGTTGATACTCTTCTCTAGCTGATATCGATGGTTACAACGTTGCCATTTTATAACAGTAAATATCGATAGGTAAGTTTCAAGAAGAAGAAAATATCGATGTGTTCTTAACAGAGTTGCCTCCATAAGATTAGAGTTAAATTCTTGTATAATCTCTTTTTTTTTTTTTTTTTTTACGCAGATTTTTTTAAAATCTATTTTTAAATCTTATTAACTAGTGTACTGCTACCAAGAGTGGCAGCTTAAGCTAATTGTATATTATATGTACAAGAAGAATAGTTCACAGCAGAGTGATACATATGTAAGTAACTTGACAGACTAAAATTTAATTATAAATCTCAAAATAACAATATATTACAAAATTTAAAGAACATGTTTACAAAAGGAGTCTTGTCGAAAGATCCAGAGGATGGCACTTTTTGAGTCTTCTCTTTCTGGGCCTTCTAGTTAGCCGTTTGGCAAGCGCATTCGGGTGTCGACCAAGACGATCCAAGTATCTAGCTGCGTGTGATTGGATTACATCTCCAATCTTGGGAACACTTAGATCCCGTTCTATATCCCTAGTACGCATGTACCAAGGAGCATCACATATTTTCCTCAGTATTTTTGACTGGGCAACTCTTATTTTGTTTAAATTGGTTTTGGCTGCCATTCCGTAAATTTGCAGAGCATATTTCCATATAGGGCTGAGGATAGATTTATAAATTATTACTTTGTTAAAGAGAGACAGTCTATTTTTGGGGGAAAGCAGCCATTCCATCTTCTTAGCCTTTGTCATGACTGACTTCTGTACCATAGTGGTGTGTCTCTTGAAATTTAATGTCCTGTCAAGTATCACGCCAAGATATTTGTGATGTCTCTTGTGTTCTAGTGTGGTGTATAATCTCTACCGAAACACTTGCATATATTCTCTAGAATTATGCAACTGTATTAAAAATATTCAGCTCTTTTAAGCTGACTTAAATTTATCTTAAAAATGAACAGTTAAAGAGCGGGGCCATCTTGCTTGCCGCAAAAACAAAGCAATTACCTATAAACCTTCATTGCTTTCTCCCTATGTTCTTTTTGCCTGGTTGGCAAACCCACAAAAAACAACACACACACACACACACACATGTGTATAAGTAGCAACTGTAAATGTATGCGAGTTGTTTTATATTATCAAAAACAAACTTATGACAAGGCGAGAGTTAGAGAGAGCGGGGGTTATGGAATATGCTTGTTTTGGCTGCTGGCAATTTTGAATGTGTGCCAAATGTTGTTGTTGTTGCAACTGTTATTGTTGATGTTGTTGGGTTTTGCTGTAATTGTTACACCAAACAGCGAAATGTGCAATGATAACGCCAACATAGACACTGTGTATGTGTGTGTGTTGGCCCACTTTTTCGGCACCTACATATATATTACAGTTAGTATAGCTGGCATTGGGCCATTTTCGCTAGCTGTTTAAAGCTGCCTGCTGTGCGCACTTCAATTAACCACAAAATCAACTAACAAAAAACTGTTGCATACCTACAGGAGCAGAACAGAAACTTCTCTTAAGCTTACTTCGTTTGATTTGCTCTTTGCTTAATTACAATTGATTAAACAGGTGCATTCGCAACTTTCTTTTTTTTAATCCACTGTAATTGCCGCAGTCAGTTGTTTTTTAGCATAAGCGCAACACCTGCATAACGCCTGTGATACCTGGTACCTGCAACACGAAGCCCATTTGCCACTTTGGGGCAAGGCGTACAACTTTTTTTCAGCACGAAAAGAGCACAGAGTGAACGAAAAGTTTCACATTCGCAGTTTATTGGCATTTTACGTGGTCTATAAAGCCAGCACACACAAGTTGTAACAGTTTACAAGCCCGCCAGAGGGTAGGCTCTGGTTGAATACCCTGGCAAATAGACAAAGTTTAATTGAATCACGCAGATTCTAATATTCAGATATTGCCGATATTAATGAACTGAAATGTATAATCATAGTAGATCGAATAAAAATGATCTCAATTACCTTACCATATCACTTTGTGAATTTAACTCTGCTTTCATGGAAGTACATATATTCAAGGCATGCTTAAAATAGTAGAAAGTTTAACCGAATTCGAAATTTTGTACTCTTTCAGCTGAGAAAGTTCCTGCACTGAGTGTGACCAGATCTCCATCATCATAATTATACCATATCAGTGTCTACACACCATTTAAAATTTGCATTTAAAACATTTTCCTATTTGAATTTAAAATTCATCGCTATTAAAATAAATTATATTAAAGCTAACTAATAAAAGCGTACTTAAATTGAAATTGATTATTATTATATATGTTTATATATTTATTTTCTTTATATTTCAGATAATAGCTGAACTTCCTTTCTAATTTCTCAATTACAGGGCATATGCAAAAAAGAAGAAGAAAAACTCTGCTCTGTTTTTGCACGCAATTTTAAATGCATTTTTCGGGTATTTTACTAATTTTGTTAAAATTTGGCATATGTTTGCGTGTTGGGCACCCTCTGATTTGTAAAAGTTGCTGCGTGTGGCACTTAATGGTACCGTTAGACGCCACACAGCTGACACAGGAGTAATATAAAAGTATGCTAGAAATTTCTGATAGACAAATTCTATGAGGAAGATAATTCCGTTTCAATAAAAGTTCCTAGGTCTATTGCCTTTTGTCCTTATACAGAACATAACCTAGTATAGCTTAAAAGAAATTGTGCAAGTATAAGTAACTCTCACCTTAACTCAACTGTCTTGTCATATTAAGTCTTGGCAGTCAAGATTGCGTTGAGTTTTCCCACATGACGATAAGTCCTTGTTTATCCCGTACACAGTTACCGTTAGATACAATCAAGACGCCGTTAGTAGGTGGCAGTAAGAGCAATACTGACAACAACTGGCTCAAGGCTTTAGGAGAAGGCCTCGGTGGAGTACAGGATATTAAAATGCATACAAGAGGCGGCACACTTTGAGATAACATTCACGTTATTCCAATCATTTGACAGCGATATAAAAATATAGTTAAATTAGGTTAAGATGGAATTGCAAAACGAATATTTGAGAGTATATAGAGGAAAGATTTATTTACCTATCCATTCAACACTAGCAAATTACTATTTAAATATTAAACAGCTTGTGGAACTTATAACAATAGCTGCAAATAATTCTAAGCTCATTTGGTAGTGCTTCATTATGCAGGACTCTCAAGTATGCCAAAGACCAAAATTCAAATTTGCATAAATTAAAAATCAACGAATTGCAATTATACGTGTATATACATAGATGTGTGTGTGTGCCAAGAACTTGGAATGCAGCCATCACACAAAGTAAATAAATACTTATAGACAAATATATATCGTCTTATATATGTACATAGTATGTGTATATAGAGAGCAATACGAGCCAAATCTTGCAGCATTCAGAGCAAAACAATTGCACTTGATAGAAATTTATATAGCAACTGTGCAAATAAGCATTTAATACACTGCGAGATATAAAGACTACTTTAAAATTTGGATTAAGTAAATATTTAAATTATGTTTGACTACTTCTACTGTAATTAAAATGTTGGAAAAATAATGTAATTTATGAAAATACGGTTTTAGTAGTAATTAAAATGTTAGAAAAATAAATGTAATTTATGAAAATAATTATAAAATTAACTTATGAGCACATATTGTTATTTATGGTATTATTTATTTGTTTGTTAATTATTTAAGAAAATTAATCTAGTATTCAATATTAAGTAAACCTATTTAACCAAAGAAATTATTAATTAAGTAAATATGTATAAGTTAAATAAATAAATATGGTATAGCATAGGAAGTAAATTAAATAAGATCTTGGAACTTTCTCACTTGTTTGTGAAATTCCAAGTCAAGCAATGTTAGAAAATTATATAGTATATGTCAGTGGTGCCCAGAACTCATATTTCCTATCCCATGTGCGCTTTGCTGAGCAGCGCAGCTTTGACACACACAGTAGAATTTCTCACATGTATAGGCGTCACGCTTCGTTGATTGTACGATTTTACGAACACTCGCGTTCGGCTATTTTTTTTTGCACAGCGCGTGCTGTGCTGCTACGCAAACAAACACACTGTTTGATAGTGTGAGTTTGGGCACCACTGGTATATATATATATATATGTAAGGAATTATATTTTATGGTAATATTTAAAAACAAGACCCGAGGGATATAAGGTAATTTAATAAATACGACAACTTCAGTTCCACTTATAATTTCAACTTAATTACGACTTTCGACGACTGCAGCTTTATGTTCTCTCTCTTTGACTGTGTTACTTCGGCGTTCTCTTCTTGACTGTGCTTCTTCTTCGGTGTTCTCTCCTTCTTCCCCTTTCGGCGTTGCCAGAAAGATCTAAACACTTCATCTTACATATATTATAAATTAAATTATATTATATTATTATATATTATACATATATTATATTATATAGTTGCAGTTTTCGCATTTCTTTGTAAACATTTAAACATCTTTTTTCTTACAGTGCATTATGTCAGTCTAGAACATTGCATATGTGTGAAAATTATTGAAATTAATACTTGTCTCAATAGTTATTATAATTCTTTGGCTCTTGTGTGTTAGTAAATGCAACTGAGGACATTGATGCTGCACACGCACACACGCACACTTACTTATATAGTATTATGTACGGTACTTTCAGGGTTGCCACACTGCACGCACTGTTAGGCTGGGCAAATTGTGCATCTAATAGGACTGTGTGTCGCCTTGAGCACATCTTATTGGCATTTCGGGTTCTTGTGGTGCCTTTTATGTTACGAGGTCAAACAGTTAATGAATTGCACTTTGATGCTTGACTTTGCTTCAAAAGGGAGTGAAAATTTACATTGATATATTCGAGTTTAAGGTCCTTATTAGTTATTCCCTTTAAAAGTTTTGCGCCGTAATTAGCCATATGGAAATGGAACAATGTACAACAATTAGCAAGTATATGATATGGATATAAGGAAGTTGGGTAAGCTGCACTTAAGCCCTTTCTCTACCTCTCCATATATCCTTTACTTTGCACTTTTTCTTGCTCCTCGTGTGCTTTCATGTCATTGTCGTTGTATTAGTGTCAGTGGAAGCAGCAGTTGCAACTGCACATGTCGATAAGCTGGCTTCAGCTCATCCCCCATTTGGAGTAGTATGTTCCACTTATTTGCTCTGTCTCTCACTACATCTCCTTCTTCTTTCTATCTCTCTTTCTTCCTCTGTTTATCCCTCTCTCCTATGTGGCAGTACTTGTGCATGTCCAGTGTGCTGATAAGGCAATGCATTTCAACTCAATTGAATGCATTTGTCATAATTGCTGCCATCATTTGTGTGTGTGCTGTGCGCGTGTGTGTGTGTGTCTCCTTTTCTCTCAACCTCTCCCTTGGCTGTCCCTCTTACTTATCAGCAGTTGCATTTGTAAGCTATACGCACACCTGCTTCTAATCTAGGGATGGCTGGAAATTAGAGGAAAAATATCTAATGGCATATCAATATCTAGTAAAACATATCGCAATGGATCTCGACCATATCGTAATAAATATCGATAATAATCGATTAATTGATAGCTAATTGGTTAATCAATCTTTATCACTCAATATTTAATAAAACATATCGCAATGGATCTCGACCATATCGTAATAAATATCGATAATAATCGATTAATTGGTATTCAATTATTAAAGAATATAATATTATTGAAGAAAAACCCGGAAAACTATAGACGAACGCAAACGAAAGTAGAAGACCCTGTCTCAAACGTCATACTATGCGTACTCACATACACACCAACAAGTACTCAGGCATACACACTGAGTTCATGCATGCTGCGCTTATGTCAAATGCACAATCTATATAGATTTAGTAAGTATAAATATATTTATTTAGTAAGTACAGTTTCTAAATATCGTTCATACTGTCATATCGATGCGCATCCCTAGTCCCTTGTCGTTGCGCTTGAATGCATTAAAGTTACATTTGCTGCAACCCCCACCCCGCCTCAACACACACATCCCACTGACACACACAGTCCCCCCCTTTGCCTATATTCTATCTATGTCTCGCCTGCATTTGTCACGTTCTTGACTTGTACCTCAATTTTGCGCCATTCGCACCAAAAAGCCCGACGTCATATGCGCCACGTGCGTCACTCTTCTATCTTGCCTCATGCCCCTCGTTCCCTGCACTCAACCCCCCCGCTGTGTATGATGGGTTTGAGTTGTGTGTGTTTGTCATTGCCAGACCGCATTTTTAATATGCGCATAAATTGGCTGACATTGATGGATCCTAATAGAGTTGCCTAGCTTTGCCGTTATGTGACGTCCTTTTCAAGCACCCCCCGCTCTACTCAATCCCTTTTTCAACAGCCTTCTGCTAAACCCTACTATTGCTGTCTGGTCTCCCATTGTTGTTGCAACTGTAATGTGCAATGAATTTGTAAGCAACTCATGAATATATCGAGCACGTGAGCTCAGCAAACGCAACATACATAAATATATACAAATATATTTATAGTTGTAATAAAACTGTATTCGCGCTATGCGAGGCATGCTTCTAAATAACAGTTTTCAAAATTTAATAACGATTACTATGAATGGAACTCGATTGTATTAATTACACTATGCAGCAAAATTATTTTACAGTCGAAAATAAACATAGAAAAGACTATGAAGTTTTCAAAATGAAGAGAAACTTTAAAATCTCTTGTGGCATTCTTAACGAAGCTTCAAAAATATTGTTTAGCTAAATAGCTTTTTTATTAGCTGTTGCTATTTATTTTAATTAAACACACGGGTTCGAATTAAATAGGTTTAGTCTTTAATATTGGGCAGCAAGACCAGCTGACAATTGTGATCAATAAGCGATATGATAAACGAGTGATTGCAAGCGGCACATAAAAATGCATAGAGAGTGCAGCGCAAGCAGCATAAAAGAAATTAGCAAAAAGAGAACGGCAGCGCAGGCCGTATGATTAAAGCGAAGGAGCATAGCAAGACAAACATAAGCAACTACAGTGGGCATTGCAATTAGCAAACAATAATTATAATACTTTAAGTTAAGATGCGCCACTGCTTATTAGTATAGCTAACTTAGATCTGCTTAACCCGACAAATATAATTAAAGTAAATTAAAGTATAGTACATTAAAGATTAATTATTAAGAAAGTTTCTTAATAATCCCTTAAATTAAATATATACTTTTACTTAAGTTGACTATTATTTTTAGACCCTGTACTTTAAAAAAGTACAAAGGGTCTATTAGGTTTGTGCAAATGACATTTGTGTGTAACAGGCAGAAGGAGGCGTGGCAGACCCCATAAAGTATATATATTCTTGATCAGGACGACGAACTGAGTCGATATAGCCTTGTCTGTCTGTCCGTCTGTCTGTCTGTCCGTCTGTCTGTCTGTATGAACACCTAGATCTCGCAAACTATAAGAGCTAGAGACTTAATTCTTTTTTTGTTAGGTTCGTGTATTACATAGGCAGGTCAAGTTTATTTCAAATGTTTGAAAAGTCATCCCCCTCCTCCTCAAATTCGCAAAAATATTCCCAGCATGTACAGTTTTAGAGTCACTGTTTTCCTTTTTTGCATGAAAGCTTTAGGTGCTTTGAATGTTTGGTGCCATTTGCAGTCCAATCGGATAATAAACACCGGAGATATTCGACAAACAATTTTCTTTACTAGGCAGTAGTAGGGGGAGGGGGAAGCCACAGTGTACGCGGCCACTAGGGCGTATGCGTGATTTTTAATTGTGAGTATGAATGTATGTATGAGCATTGGTTATTGTTTGTATTTGAGCGAATAATTGTATGTATATGTGTTTGTGTGTATGTGTGTATGTATAAGTGCATGTATATGTGTATGTGAGTATGTTCATATATACTGCTGCTGTTACCGACGCCCAGGGCAAACCAAAGTACAGGGTCTCCTACTGTCGGTTGCGTCCGACTGTAGCTTTGCGTCCGACTGTAGCTTTCCCTACTTTTTTTGTAATATTTTAATGTATATTATTTAGAATGAAATGATTGCCAGAAAACGACTTAGTAAGTTTAACTACTATTTAATATAATCAGTAATTTGTAATATAAAGATATAAATATATTAAATAATAAATAAAATATAATATATAAATACATAAATTTTATATTTATCAATTTCGTGTACTGTTTTCTTTTATAAATTGTAATCAAAATATTCTTAAAAGCTATGCAAATTCTTGATTAGTTGTGCAACTCCCAGACTATTTGAGTTGCAGTTAAATGTCTTCATAGCTGCTGTTGCAATTACATCGAAATACCTCTGATTGAGCCATGCTAGACATACATATACCAGCCGAATGCTATTGCCATAGGTGTGAAGCAATGCTGCTTGAAATCGGCTTAAATCATAATAAGCATAAGAGTATTTCTGCTTGTTGTTGATAGTAATGAAGATTTACGCAAACGTTGCATAAATCGGATAAATATTTGCTAGGCAGTTTACCACGTCTAAGTAGAAGAAACGTAAGCACAGCTGCCGCAAGGTACTTAATTTTTTACAATACGCCATAACATAATGCGGAGTGTGGAGCTATCTTTTTATAGCATACTTTGTGGCGGCATACTTAAAGCTCTCTCACTGTGTACTAAGCAGCTTAGTTGAAACACGGCCCATGCCCATGACTTAGACACGGATACACGGACACAGATTCGGCACATACCTTCATACTACATGTCATGTTTAAAGACAGAGACACTGTGAGTCTATAAAGACATATAAATGTTTTTTTCTCCTTTGTGAGGAGGAGTAGCTGCGATATTTCGAGCGTGAATTGTAAACTTTTGATTGGATTGTGCAGCAAGTGGCGCTTGGTGTGTGGCGTACGCGGCGTATGCGCAACGTGTGTTAAATTATTGGTAAAATAACATCTGGCAGCCACAGTGGCCCTACAACAACTCATTAAAAAGTTTACTTTTAAAACTGTTTTGATTTGCCTTTTACCAACGCCTGTGGTAGTAGCTCATAAGCGTTTCTAAATTTATTTCTCTTGTTTTTTTTTCTTCTCTTTAGCGATTTTAATTAAGCACAAGTCATGGTTAGGGAGAGGCAAGCCGGGTCTGGATCGGAGTTTGGGTCTCGGTCTTTGCCTGTCAGCTGAGCCAAACGCAAAATCAATCAACATCAATTTCTGCCCTTCTACACATCGAGAAAAAAAACCTCTTTTTCTCTATGAAAAACTAATTTTCATTATGGCTTTTCTTCACAAGCTGTGGCTAGCCCGTAATATTCCCGTTTTGTCGCTTTAATACACTTGCTGCGGGGCTTATCATAATCGTTGAACGCAACTGATGTCATGTTTCAAAGCAAAAAATCGGTGTTTTATTATTTGGGCATAATATTATAAGAGTTTAGCTACGTTAGTATTTATTTACATAATTACTTATTATATCAAATAAATATCTAACATCTAAGGTTTTTCAGGCTTCTTAAAAAGTGCTGATTATTAATCTTTTGTACTTATCCCATTGAGAATAATCCCCGTAAATATTGAAAATTTTCTGTATAATATCTCCATCTTATATACTTACTATGTTATAAATGGATTGTAATTAAGAAAAAACTTAAAAATTGGTATCAAGGCCATCGATTCGACAGTTAAATTATATGTCTATTAAAATGTTGATACTGTCTAGAAACTTCATGAAGAATAAGTTAGCAAGATTAGTAAACTAGATGGTTTAATTTGTCTAAAAAGACCAACCCAAGATCCAAACCCTATTTATATATATATGTATATATATATATGTATGTATCTGTTGAATCAACATTTTTTCCAAATATGCGCCTTTCAAAAAGAGTATGTAGTAGTTAACTATTTAAGACTACCTGATTCAAAACTTTCTTTTGACATATAACACACTACTAAGTATTATTTACTCATTTCTGCTCCATTTTAGTGATTTCATTTTTTTCATCTTTTCTAGTTTTGATTTATGTTTTATTTAGCTATTATTACAAATGGTTGTGGTGGTTCTTAATCTTTTTTTATGATTTTTTCTGCTTGCTTATCAAACATCCATTTGTAATACAGTTTAGAGGAAAATCTCCTCAATTAAGTAGAAACCGTTGAAGAGGTCGTTAAACTTATGCATGGACATGTTGTCGCTTTTAAAGCATACAAACTTATTTCGACAGGAAGTTTAATTTTCGTTATACACCCAACACACAACAGTATTGTATATAAGTAAATGGTCATCAAATGGCAATGGATAGTGCAACAACAATATTGTTTGATTCAACGCCATGCAAAAATGATTTTCTAATTTCCATTTGCCATAGAAAATATATTTGTTTTAAGCGCGGAAACTAGACTAAAATATGCCCTTTTTATTGTATTCAAATTTACTTAATATTGTTCGTCTAATAGGTTAGTAATATGAAATTGTAAAGGGAGAAAATGGAACTATAGAATCAGTAGTCTATATACATAAATATATGTGAATAATAACATCAATATCCCGTTTCTATCTTATACTCCCAATAGCAAAGCATGAGATACTTTAGGGTCAGTTTGGTTTAGATAGCAATTAGGTATCCTCACTAATCGTTTGCAATCTCTCCTAGAAATTCAGATTGCTTGCCGTTTAAATATCAATTTCTTAATACCCTTTTGCCCGACACAAATCTGTACAGGGTGTTCAATATATGCGGAACTGTAACAGCAGCAAAACACTCTGACATGACAACAATCAAACCAATAGCAGAAGCATGAAAGGGAGCTGAGTAGTTGGGGTAAGAGGATGGAAATGAAAATCATCAGTTGTAATTTACAAGCAAACACAGAACGCAAACAGTGAAAAAATAAAAAATGCCGTCAGTTATTTTGTCGCACAAAAGTATGCAACAAAACCAGCGTAACTCCAAATACAAACACACTGCCACACACACACACACACAATTGTGCCCATATGCATATTGTCGAAAGTGAATAGAAGTTTTTTTTTGTGTTTTCTTTTGGCAGTTTGTATAAACTGTAGTCGTATGGATTGGTACCACGGCGGCGCCTTTTCTATGCGATTTTGCATCCGTTTTAGTGGCCTCGTCCGGTTCTCTGTTTTGCTTTTCACTGGCTGCAGTCACGTGTTCGCGATCATAATAAAATGGAACTTGACAACAGCCATAAAAAGCAGACGAAAACCGTACAATTCTCGTAAATCGATGACCCTAAAATTGGTATTTGCAACAGCAACAGCAGTAGCAGCAGCAATAGTTGGCATTAGCATCAATGCGCGTAAACAACAAAATGCAGAAATCTCTGGCACCTCCTTTGGGGCAGGATGTGTTGCGATTGCTGCATCTGCTGATGCCGATGCTGATGCTGAGAGCGTGCACAGAAGCATTATTCCGCCGGATGTTGACTCTGTTCACTGTTCGGCAATGGCAAATTGAGTGGACATGAAACTGAATTGACTATGGCCCGTTTGTGGCAAGTGGTGAGTGAAATCGCTGGCACATACCTTCCACATGCAGATTTATTTCATACTCGATTCTGACGATCAGTCAGCCCGTAATCAATGACTGAATTAAGGCATAAGCCAAAAGACTGAATCGACATAAGCCAAAAAAATGCATCGTAAAATGCATCTGTGAGGTCGGCAAGATATAAAAGTAACTGTAAGCTACAAAAGTATCTATAAGATACAAAAGTATCTGTAAGATACAAACATATCTTTTTAAGTATCTTAAGACACAATAGTTTTTAGTGGATACAAAAGTATTTATTTGATATAAAAATATCTATAAAATTGAAAAGTATCTGAAAGCTACAAAAGTATCTTTTTAATACTGGAGTATTTAAATGTCGCTAAAGTATCTATAGGAAGCTTCAGTCGATTGTTGTGGGATTTCAAAATACTAATGCACTTGCAATAATATTAAAACTTAATTTATTAATTTTAAGGTCAATATTGGCAATGCGAAATATATGCCAGACCATTGCAATGAACTCGATTAAATTGGAAATGTGCAGAAACACTTTCACCAGCTGCTAATTTGCATGCAAGCCCCGTTAGAATCGTAGCTGCTGCTGTTGAAGCCATTAAAGTGGCACACGAACTGCAAACAGATTCGTTGCTGCCTAAAAGTCTGCAACAAATGTTGTTTTATATTATTTTGGACCGAAGGGTGGGGTGAGTGAGGGGCAGGGCCAGGGGAGGGTTGTCGAAACAGTGTGGCATGCAGCAACAATATTGACAAAGACAATGCCATAATGCAATGCAACGAGGCATGTGCAATGTTTATGTGTGTATATTTGGTTGTGTGTGTGCATGTGTGTGTGTGCGTGTCTTTGTGTGTGAATGCAAACAATTGCAACAACAGGCATAACATGCGGAAAAGTGTCAGTGTAGTGTTTTCTTGGCAACAGACGGACACACAGGCACACAAGCTCAGTTGCATAAACACTTATAGAGCCATTTCAGCATAGTCATCTAAAAGCAATGCCATTCCATCCATATCCATATGTACACATTCATACACGCACACACATTCACATACTCGAGAGCCCCTAGCTCATACGTTATGGTCGCTAATGTATCTGTTTTGTGTGTACTCTCATCAGGCACGAAAAAGCAAGGACATCACAGCGTAGCAGTGTAGTACTAGTAGTAGAAGATGCCCAGAGGAGTGGCACTGCGTATCGAGTCGAGTGCAACTTTTACCGAATGAATTGCGAGGCCTTTTCGAAATAGCTTGCATTTTCCATTTGTAGCACCTAACACAGCAACTACAAGCATATCTATAATCCTCCATTGAATGCCCTTACAGCAAAGCTATAACTGGTGAATATAGGAATAATAGTAAATCTATACAAAAAGGTTATACAGCACTATGCGTAATCCCAAAAGAATCGAAGCTACCATATAGAAACATATTGGAACAGGAAAGATAGTAAGAAATTCTAATAACATTGTTTAATGACTGACATTCCCTGTACTATACATCTGTTTTTT
>JAWNNL010000443.1:0-67942 GCA_035045005.1 Liodrosophila aerea | reverse complement strand
ATCCATCCATACATTAGGTCACTTTGACAGCAATGAATACTCGCACATTGACTTGAATTTGCATCATTGGGTGTGTCAAATTGATTAAATAAAGGTTTGTGTCTTCAATATGATAATCATAAACATCATTGGTTTGTGTCTTTACAATGTGCTAAGATATTTATTAATAAAAAAAGGTGATTATTGTGTTTCAATGATTTAAATTAAGCTTTCTCCACTTGCAGATAAATACCCGATTCACTGGCTATTAAGAAGCATTCTTTGTGGTATTTTATGGGCACAGTGGTCTGATTGCAAATGGAAAATTTAAAGTTCGTGATTAGCTTGGCCAGGCCAATGCGTGCCTGCATTTCTCCAAATCGCATGCCAATACAATTACGAGGTCCATCTCCAAAGGGCAGCCACTCCACAGAGTCTCGATTCTGCACACGTTCTGGTAGAAAGTTATCTGGATTAAAGCTTTCCGGATTCGGATAGTATTTCTCATCGCGATGCATCGCTCCAGAGGGAATCAGAATTTGCATTCCCTTTTTGATAACATATTTCGGATATCCAGGCACCACAAAGTCCTCTAAACACTCGCGATTAAGAACAGGCAGAACAGTCCAAAGACGAAGAGTTTCTAATCGAAGCAAACAAATGTTAGATCAATTGATTAATATATTCATTTTAGTACAGTACTCACCCGATACAACCTGCTTAAGATATGCCATTTCATTTAGACTTTCATAGGTCCATTTGCCACTGTTTTTAGCGAGTACTTCATTACATTCCTTTCTTAAACGATCCTGTATGTCCTCATGACGAGCGAGTTCATACATAGCGAATCCCATTGTGGTGGAAGAGGTTTCGAATCCAGCAGTAAAAAAGACAAAAGCCTGAGCGGCGATTTCTTCGATAGTGAGGTTCATGCTCTCTCCTGTCTCTGACTTTATCAACTTGTTGTTCTTCAGGTCGATCAGCTGGTCCATGAAATCATTCCTACGAATGTTATTCTGCTCCCTGTAGCTTACCGTTTCCCTTACGATACGCATGAAGAACTTCTCGATGTGTTCGGGAGTCATTTTCATATGGAAGCGTCGTGCTAATTTTGGAAAACTACTAATCAATATTATACCTAAAATATTATGACGAAGGTCAGTTATCACTCGTCGACCCATAGTGCGGAACTCTGCCTCTGGATCCTTGAGACTGCTGCACTCAATGCCAAAGGCACAAGTTCCTATCACGTCTGTGGTGAATCTGGCTAGGAGTTCCCTAACCTCTAGCGTCGAGGATTTGTCCACCAAGTCTCCGAAAACTTCGACGAGTTCCTCACCAACTTTCACCACTGTGGGAAACATGAACTTCATTTTACCAGAGGTAAATGTGGAAGAGAGTTTATTTCGCATAGTTTTCCATCTTGGGCCATCCAAAAGAAACAGCTGCCCTGATAATGGATCGTCCTCCGGATTGTGAAACATGCCGCGATCAGCAAATTTTGCGAAATCCTTGATTAGAATGTGCTTTACCAGAAAGGGCTCCAAAACGAAGACCGATGGCCGAAGAAACCAATAGAATCCGGCAAATGGTCCAGTGCCACGGAATTTACTGTAGTACTGCAGCCAAACTTCAGGAAAAGATCGCTTCGAGTGGACTCCCGCCAGGTTGCCCATCAGGGGATGAGGTTGCTCGCATGGAATACCCAAGTTTTGCCAGTATTTCATACGTCGGTGCAGACTCAATACCAAATAGCCTATGAGGGCCAGCACCACAGTGAGCAACAAAGTACCGACACTCATGGTCTTACTCAATAAAAATACTGGGAACAGAAAAGCGCAGAAAATATTACGTCTGGTGCGAGTGAACGACGAGGGGGCACTGCGATTTATTATTTAATTGTGAAGCTTTTAAGACACAGGAAAAAAACAACAACAAAGGTTTCTATTTATTGATATGGTATGGTATAGTGTTGATAATAAATGATAACTGATAAAACGAAGGAATTTAACAAGTGCAAGCGTTAGAAGTTTAAAATAAAACTCTGTTAAAGTATTTGTGTAACAATATGAAAACAATATTAGAGAGGGCTGATAAATTTGCTTGAGCGATTGAGAAAATGTTGAAGAAATTCAGAATGATATAAATAAGTAATGTGATGTTAACCAAGGACACAAACCACGATAAGCAGCCAAAATTTTATCACAGTATAAGAGCATCTTCCACAAGGTGTGAGTCTGAGATATTGATTTAAATTAATTTATAGGAAAAATAAAAATACCATTGATTATATTGTAGTCAAAGTCAATCCCTGGATTAGCTCATGATTCATTTTCGATATGAACTGCTGTTGAAATTCAAATCATAATTGCGAAATAATTATTGTGTTAGACCTGTCCACATTATATCAGTAACAATTATAGTCTCCAAGGTTACCAGCCAGTTCTCTGAAGCAGAACCAAATGTGGTATTTTTATTAAATATTATCTAAAAAGGTCGTTACATAAATTAGACGCGCTCCACCTTTAGGAAAATGCCCGATTTGCTGGCTATCAGGAAGGATTCATTGTCATATTGTATTGGCATTATTGTCTGCTCGCAAACCGAGAACTTGAACTGTGTGATGAGCTTGGCCAGGCCAATGCGAGCCTGCATTTCACCAAATCGCATGCCGATGCAGTTACGAGGTCCATCCCCAAAGGGTAGCCACTCCACAGAGTCTCGGTTCTTCACACGTTCCGGCGTAAAGTTGTCCGGATTGAAAGTATTTGGATTGGGGTATAACTTCTCATCTCGATGCATTGCGCCACCAGGAATTAGAATGGGCATTCCCTTTTTGATCACATAATTTGGATAACCGGGCACAACGAAATCCTCGAGACACTCGCGATTTAGCACGGGCAGCACAGTCCAGAGACGTAGAGTTTCTAATAAGGACAAGACGTTAGTTAAACTAATTATAACTATACAGTTATAGATCTATAGCTCACCTGAGATGACCTGGGTAAGATAGCCCATTTCCTTGAGGCTCTCATAACTCAACTCTCCATTGTTTTTGGCCAGTACCTCTGTGCACTCCTTTCTCAACCGATCCTGTACATCTTGTTTCTGCGCGAGTTCGTATAGGGCAAATCCCATTGTGGTGGACGATGTTTCGAACCCTGCAGCAAAGAAGACAAAGGCCTGGGCGGCAATCTCTTCGATAGTGAGGTTCATGCTCTCTCCTGTCTCTGACTTTATCAACTTGTTGTTCTTCAGGTCGATCAGCTGGTCCATGAAATCATTCCTACGAATGTTATTCTGTTCCCTGTAGCTCACCGTTTCCCTGACGATACGCATGAAGAACTCCTCGATGTGTTCCGCAGTCATTTTCATATGAAGACGCCTCGATAATTTTGGAAAACTATTTAGCATTATGATTCCCGCCATATTATGACGTTGGTCTGTCAAGGATTTACGACCCATAATACGGAACTCTGCCTCTGGATCCTTAAGACTGCTGCACTCAATGCCAAAGGCACAAGTTCCTATTACGTCTGTGGTGAATCTGGCTAAGAGTTCTTTAACCTCCACAATCGAGGATTTGTCCACCATGTTTCCGAATACTTCGACGAACTCTTCACTAACTTTCACCACTGTGGGAAACATGAACTTCATTTTACCAGAGGTAAATGTGGACGAGAGTTTATTTCTCATGGCCCTCCATCTGTGACCATCCAGTAGAAATAGCTGTCCAGAGAGTGGATCATCTTCGGGGTTGTGGAAGAAACCACGATCAGTGAACTTGTTAAACTCTTTGATCAGTATGTGTTTTGCCAGAAATGGTTCTAAAACGAAGACTGCGGGGCGTGTGAACCAATAGAATCCAGCAAAGGGTCCCGTTCCCTTGAACTTGTTATAGTACTCCATCCAGACTTCGGGGAAGGAACGCTTAGTCCTCACCCCCGTCAAGTTGCCCATAAAGGGATGTGGGGCGTCACAAGGTATGCCCAAGTCTTGCCAATATCTCTGCCTGCGACGCAATCGCAAAAACAGATAGCCCGCTATGGCTATCAGCACAGTAAGCAATATAGTTCCCAAAGCCATGATAAGGTCCGCAGAGGTCCGATCTCACGTGTGATGCCGACGAACGAAGACCGGTTACTGAGAGACCCAACGAAAAGCTTTCTCTATTTAAAGCCAGTTAAAAAGCTCTTATAATCATTGAAACACAAATTTATATGTTGACAAATTGCGATTACTTATCTATAGTACGAATGCTCAACAAGTACACTCGAAATTACTATATTGATTTAATATTTATTTGAATACTTTTGTTTTGTTTTATTCGTTAGAAAATATAATACCATTGTAAGCTAGTTTTAAATATTCTATATGTATTGCTCTTACTCTCGAGATTATAGCAAATACAAAAGCTCTTATATGCTGCTCTTAAATAGCTAATGCGCATTGAAGAGCGCTTTGAAATTAGGCAGAGAAGAGCAGCTTTATATGTTAAGAAATATTTGGGAGCAGTCCTAATTTAGAAATTTTATCAAAATATTATCAAATATAGATTTATTTAATTTAATATACATTTAAATATGTACATATATTTATACAGTTAAATTAATTTAATTGAATTAGTTTCAGTGCAGACTATAGGTAAATTCAAATATGATTACTCAACTTTCATGAATGTTACCAAGCCTCTTATCAAACAACCGTTTTTAGCGCCTTTTGTTAACAAAATACAGTACTTAATACATATGTGCTTTATTTTGACTAACAGGGAAGTGGATCCCCTTCAGTTATGAATGTGTGTGTAGATGTACTTCAAAGATTAAACACTTGGAAGGAGTGATTTATATTGAATAGCGAATTGGGAAATATACCTCACTGGGAACAAAGGTTTGCATCTATCAATTTTCTTGCGAAGATAGAATACACTTTTAGTTTCGTACAGTAAATATACATATGTATGTACATACAAAAGTGGACTGATAAGCAAGAAGACCCTTTTTTTAAGTTTCATCATTTTTGGATAGTGCAACTCTTTAGCTTAACCCAGTAAAGTTATGTGAAATATGCAAGGAATTCCGTACACTCCATATTCACCTGATTTCGCCCACCGACACTATTATTATTGTTCTTAAATTTATAAAAAAAAAATGGTATGGTGAAAAGCGATTTCATTTAAATGAAGTGGTAGTATGCGAGACAAATGCCATTATTGAGACTTTACCAATACTACATATGTTTTGAAGAGGATCCAAATGTTGAATGTCTGCTGTATGAAGTTCATTGTTCTAAAAGGTGATTATGTTAAAAAATAAATAAAGATTTATTACAAAAAGTTATCTGCTCTTACCGAGGGCGATTACTGATCAGCCCACCCTCGTACATACGATTATCAAAATCTAGATAACCAAAGTAATTATAGTAATATCAAGAAATTATTAAAAAAAAGTATTTTAAACAAGATTATTATTTCACAGAAATTGCAGAGATTGTTCATCAATATATAATTAGTAATATAATAATTTATTATATAAAATCAGAAAATAAAGAAAAAAAATGTATACTCGTAGTGGAGAGTAAAATGCTTATTGTATATTTTATAGAATTAATAGAGGAAAATGTATTACATATAAAATGAGTTATACAATTTTGATTCATTTATTGATTTAAAATTTATTTAAATATGTTTTACAAATAAAAGAATATTAATTTTTAAAATATTCGTATTGAAGTTCTCGATTGACTTTGAAATCAATTTAAAATTAATTGGATGCACTGCTCAAATTGAAAATTATATACGATAAACATAACGTTGCCTTAAGTATTGTTATACCTTTTGGAAGGGTATAAAGAAATATATGTGCTTTTCGACCTGCCTCAAGAGGAGAATTTAAAGTGAGTGAATATTTTTAGAAACTCTATTTTTATTGTTATCAGTAATTTTACAAATGTATAATGGTTATAGAGAGTTTATTGGCAAAACATTATAGCAGAATCTGAAGAAAATTATAGCAGACTCATTTGATGATTCACACAAAGATAACGTGCTTGTCAAGTACTAGGCACAAAATAACAGTGAGTTATTAAGTTTAGTTACTGTATTAGGTCAATTAGTACTATCTAGACGCGCTCCACACGCAGATAGATGCCTGATTCGCTGTTTAATAAGAAACTTTTGATGTTGTATTTCATCGGTATGGGGGTTTGATCACACACCGAGAACTTGAAGTGCTTGACAAGCATGGCTAGGCCAATGCGGGCCTGCATTTCTCCAAATCGCATGCCAATGCAGTTGCGAGGACCATCCCCAAAGGGCAGCCATTCCACAGAGTCACGATTCTTCACACGTTCCGGCGTAAAGTTATCCGGATTGAATGTATTGGGATTTGGATATAGTTTTTCGTCACGATGCATGGCACCCGCTGGGATCAGAACCGGCATTCGCTTCTTGATCACATACTTCGGGTTACCAGGTACAACGTAGTCGCTGAGGCATTCGCGGTTTAAGATGGGTAGCACAGTGTAGAGTCGAAGGGTTTCTAGAAAAGAAGATGAGCATGTATGTAAGTACCCATATGAATAGTAATGTTCCGAACCAATCTAAATCTAAAACCAAATTGGATTTGACCCATACCCGTTACAATACTTGCTATAAAAAAGGAATACTTATTGACATAAATAGGTTCCGTTTCGGTTAAAAGACAACATTTTGGTTTCAGAATCGAGAGAAGTCTATCGAGGAGGCGATCATTCTGCTTACCCGATATCACTTGGTTGAGGTAGATCATTTCCTTGAGAGCTTCATAAGTCAATTCGCCATTGTACTTGGCCAATGCAGCATTGCACTCCTCCCTCAGGCGCTGTTGAATGTCCTCGTGCTGTGCCAGTTCATAGAGAGCAAATCCCATGGTGGTGGATGATGTTTCGAATCCCGCATTGAAGAAGAGATATGCCTGAGCCGTGACCTCTTCGATCGTCAGACTCATGTCCTCTCCCGTCTCCGACTTCATCAGTTTCTTGTTCTTCAGATCGATCAGTTGGTCCATAAAATCGTTTCGGCGAATTTGGTTCTGTTCCCGCATGGTGACGGTTTCCTTTACGATGCGCAGGAAAAACTTTTCAATGTGATCAGGAGTCATCTTCATGTGCAGGCGACGTGCCAATTTGGGAAAACTGGAGAGGAAGGCCATGCCAAGGAAGCCATGTCGCATCTCCGTGAGAGCTCGTCGTCCCATCACTCGGAACTCCGCCTCGGGATCCTTGAGGCTTCTGCACTCAATGCCAAAGGCGCATGTGCCTATGACATCGGTGGTGAACCTGGCCAGAAGTTCCTTAACCTCGACAACGGATGGTCCAGATACCATATCACCCATTACGTTCACAAACTCGTGACTGACTTCCACAACTGTTGGGAACATGAACTTGATTTTGCCTGAGGTGAACGTCGATGAGAGCTTATGCCTCATGGCTCTCCACTTGTGACCGTCCAGTAAAACCAGTCGCCCAGACAATGGATCATCCTCAGGATTGTTGAAGAAACCGCGGTCCGTAAAGTTATTGAACTCCTTAATCAGGACTTCTTTCACCAAAGATGGCTCCAAGACTAAGACAGCAGGACGTGTGAACCAATAGAATCCGGCAAAAGGTCCAGTTCCTCGGAATTTGTTGTATAACCGAAGATATATTTCGTTTATTGGATACTTGGTACGGGCACCCACCATGTTGCCCAGGAATGGATGAGGATCCTCACACGCAATGCCCAAGTTCTGCCAGTACTGCATGTTCCGCCGTATGCGGATGAAGACGTAACCCAACAGCCCCAGCAGGGCTGTGAGTAGCATCAAGCCGACGCCCATTATGATTATACGAGTGGAACTCTTGGAGCTAAAGTCGCTACTGAGTAAAACACCGAAATATGTCGGGTATTTAAAGGTACATTGACGCTTTAAGTCAGAGTGACAAATGTATTCTTATCAAGCTTTGAGCGATAGCGATAACAAATTTATACAGGGTGCTTTTCGATTGATAAGCTTGCTATAAAATAATTGTCGATCAAATACATTTATATTATATTATAATTTTCCTTTTTGACAAGTGACAGACTTAAATGGTATAAAATAATTGTTTTTATTTACTGTAAATTGTGAAAGTGACACCCTTTATTATTCCAAGAATTCATTTTGGTCTATAGTACTGTCTAATCTTTACTAGTATTTCTGATAATGGCCTCGTGCATTTATTTTTGTTTCCTTATCAAGAATGTGAACTTGTTATCTGGGCCCAAATTTCCCCTGAATTCGCCATCATTACTGGCAGAAAATCATTTCGGACATGCGCAGTAGTCAAAAGAGAAGAATGACTAGACGTATTCACACTCGTTTCAGTCTCAGAACAACCTATCCCAATGCAATATTCCGGAGTATAGGTTAGGTTAGTTATAGGTTAATTATTTCTCATTAAAATGAGTAAAAGTTTGTTATTTTATTTTATTTCTTATTTAAGAACTACTTGAATATTCATGTGATCAATATTAGGCGAATATCCACGACTATTAAAAACTTTCTATACCACTATATTCATTAGGTATAAATGTTTGCCTCCCCATAGTGAATACTCAAAAGAGTATCAACCAATTACACAACCCTTTATTGATTACTTAAAATATCTTTTTGTAGCCCTAGAAGAGTATGTGTTATAGCATGTATGTAACTGCATTTTGAAAGAAATTGAAGCCGTCAATAGAACTAATTTTCTTAAGTTTTTGCCATGACTTTATAAAGAATATTTATTAACAATCAGCCAAGCTAAGGCTGTGAATCATAAATCTTTAAAATGAATTAATATAAAATGGTTTTGCTATTGAAAAAGTTGAACCAATACAGTCATAGTGATTATCGCCAAATTATACAGTGTGTAAGATTACGAAATAAATTAGTCATTTTGCAAAATGGTTTCATAGCCGAGTTTTCTACCCATCATAGAGCAGAACCAGTCCACAGTCAAGTATTCTACCCGGTTAGAAGCGCTATCAATTGTTGCCTTTTAATTATACAAACTGATACTGATTAATGTTATTATTGCTTAAGAAAATATTTAATATGTGAATTATGTTTTTGTGTGTATTAGTTATTTTTTAAATAAATGCTATTAAAGCTGAAATGGATAACAAACTTAATTTAGCACAAAATTAGCCCGCCAAAGCTTAAACATTTTTAACAGTCTGGCAACGTTACTGTAGCTACTTGTTTTATAGATATCCTATGCCTAAAATGCGTCAAATGAGGTATGTTAACTTAAGAGTTTGTAAATGTTTATTAATTGTATATATGTTTCATTAAATTTGTTTTTTAAAAAATAGTAAGAGTAGTGTTTAAAATTGCTTCAAGTCGAAAAAACTATCCATCTAAATGTTAATACAATTTGTGTATTAGACTTTTGATCGTTCTATAGGGTATGTAGCTGTTGAGCATTCTATTCTTCAGCACTTTTTGCTTTTTGTTTGACATTAGATTAGATTCAAGTTCGGATATTGGTAGCAACAATAACAACAAAGCGAGCACTTTAAACAAAAAGCTTTTTACCTTTTTTATTTCATTTTGAGTTGGGATTTACTTGTGTGACTTTTGTAGCTTGTTGTCGTTGCAGCCTCTGTGTGCTAATTGGACGTCAAATTCAGCAGGTCAACTACTATAAGTAAATGCATTGAGAGAAAAAGCTATACGATTGTAGCGAATTTCACATGGAATCGGATTGAGTAAACTTGAAATGCGTTAAATTAATTGAATGACTGTCAAATTCGTAGTGTAGTCAATATTTATGAGTATATAAAAGTATAATTGTTTTATACGCTACGCTTACGCATCGTTTAAACAATTATTTTGCGCAGTGCAATCGTTTTATGGCCCACTTAATTTAGAACTAACCCCACCTCAATGAGTGTATAAAGAGAATAGGAATTTCAATGGCAACAACTGCTCTTTTATCTACATGAGCGAAAAAATTATGAAAATAAAAGCTGATAACGAACGAAAATAAACTTTAAATTCTATGTGCTATACCGATAAAGAAAATGGAACTCTGACTATGAGGACTCGGGGAATACTCTGCGTATAACAGAATAGTAGAAAGGACTGAAAACTGTTCGAAAGGCAGTTAGGTACTCAATTTAATTATCGTTATAGAGTTTGTCTCAGGCTGAAGCTTTTACTATTTGTATAACAGATCAGTATAACAAATTAAAAACTGTTAGAAAGCGAAACTTTAATCACTCACTGCAATTTAAATACTGTTATAAAACTCGCTAAAATTTCTAGCTATTTGTATAACAGATATAACAGAAGAGTAGAACAAATTAAGAACTGTTTGACGCTCCAATTGTATTATTGTTATACTCGTCATTGTTCCAACCCACGCTTGAAACTCGCTCATACTTCTAAGTAGTCTCTGGTTGGGGCTGAGACGCAACTCACTTGGAGCTGCGGATGTTTACTGTATTTATTTTTGCACTGGCCTCAGTTGAACGCCCACAGGGGGCGCGTTAAGCCGAAGTCGAAGCGAAGTCCATAAGCAGCAATAGCTGATGCGGCTACGGCTACGGCTGGAGACTCGACAAGTGTAGAGTACACAGAGCATTCTACACTCTCGCCAGCTGGGCAGGTTAAACGGTTTTGCTGCTTGCGGAGCGTATCGTAAATATGTATTTGTAGTTCCCAATTGCGCTCAGTCGAACGGCGCGTTTTGGTAATGAACGTAACAGATTCGCGATTCGCATTAGATCACGATTTCTGGGCGAATCGAATAATTGTGATAAATACTAAACGCGTACACAAATATAAGTAAATATAGTATTAGCAATTACTCACGACAATACAAATCATAATTACACAGCCACAACATGAACAACATGTGGATCGTATTCATGATTGTGGGCCTCATTGTGCTCTGCCTGCTGGTGCTCCTGTTTGTGGCTGCGCGTTATCAGCGCGACTACTGGCGCTATCTGGATATACCCCACGAGCGGCCCAAGAAACTGTGGGCCATCACCAAGCAGCTGATCACCAAGTCCCTGAGCACAGAGGCCATGAAGTGTGCCCACTACACGGCACTCTACACCAAGTTCAAGGGCAGCGGACCATTCTGCGGCTTCTATGCACTGCTCCAGCCCCGCGCTCTCATACTCGATCGGGAGCTGATACGCCAGATTATGGTGAAGGATTTCTCAAACTTCAATGATCGCGGCATCTACTGCAATCAGAAGTCGGATCCACTGTCCGGGGATCTGTACGGGCTGCGAGGGAACCGCTGGAAGGAGATGCGTCAGAAACTGGATCCCAGTTTTCAGCGCGAGCGCATGGCCTGGCTGTACGGCAGCCTCTACGAGGAGGCCGAGCAGCTGCTGCTGGAGGTCAGCAGCACACTGATGAAGCAACAACACTCCACGTTGCACATGCAGAAGCTCAGTCGACGCTATGTCATCTCCGCCCTGGCCAGCTGTGTCTTTGGCCTCAATGCGGAGCTACGGCAGAAGCATTCCCTGGAGGAGTTCGAGCAGATGACCGAGCTGGCCCTGTGCACCCGCAAGCATGGGTATCTGATGAATCTGCTGATGATACGCTTTCCCAATGTCTGTCGCAAGTTCCGAATGCGCCTCACGTCCAAAAAGGCCGAGGTCTACTTCCTGACGCTGCTCGACGAGATTGTGCGACAGCGCGAGACCTCGGGTCTGCGGCAACAGGACTACCTACAGCTGCTGCTGGACATCAAAGCGCTGGAGCTGACCACACACGAGTACGAGGCGGACAAGGAACTCGACCTGCACCTGCAGCATGAACTGGCCGCCCATGCCTTCGTCTTCCTCAAGGCGGGCTACGAGCAGACGGCCAACACCTTGTCGTATGTGCTCTATGAGCTGGCCCTCAACATGGAGGTGCAGCGCGAGGTGCGACAGGAGCTGAAGAAAGCCCTGGAGAAGCACAACAACAACATGAGCTACGAGTGCGTGCAATCCCTCGACCTGATGGGTCATGTCATACTCGAAACCCTACGCGTGCATCCCGTGACACCCTACATAATGCGACGCTGCCTCCACGACTATGTGGTGCCGAATCACCTCAAGTACACCCTGGTCAAGGAGCTCTTCCTGATCATTCCCACTCATGCCATACACAACGATGCGGAGTACTATCCGGAGCCGGAGAAATTCAAGCCCCAACGTTGGGGCAGTCCTAGGGATTCGCTGCAGGAGCAGACCACATGGTTCGGCTTTGGAGCCGGCGCGCGCAACTGCATCGGCATACAGTTTGCCCAGCTGCAGCTGCGCCTCGCCCTGGCCCTACTGCTGCTGGAGTACGAGTTTACCCTTAATTCGAAGCGACCCTTGGTCAGCTTGGACGATGGCATTGCGCTGCAGCTAATCCCTCTGGGCGTCGTTGAACCCGGCACAGAGGAGCGGGCGGTCTAATACAAAGGACTACTAAGTGTTTACAGTGTGGAAAAGAATTTAAGCTGTGAATTTAGAGCAGTGTACGAAAGAATATGAGAGGGTAAATACCAAAAAGGGATAGGAATTTAACGGGACAGTAATATTACCAGTAAATACTTTAAATCAGCGTTGGGCACGAAACAAAATAAGGGTTGATTTGTGAGTATTTTGAAATAACGCAAAGAGTATAGTGTGCTCCCAGACCATTGGCAAGCCCAGCGTTGCTATAAAATGTAGTCAATTGAATAGTTAAATAAATAAAAGTATAAGAACTGGTACTTAAATTCACAATACTCCTTGATAGGGTGTGAAAATTGTCTACAGCGGGGAAACTGTAGAACACGTTAGGAATATATGTAGTAGTTGAGGAGAGGGATTTAGCAGGGACACCAACACACATCTCTTTTAGCCTATTTGAATATATTTTATTTATTTAAACTTCTATAGATAAACTCATTTGAAACCAATGCTTATTGTTATAGTATGTACTCATTTATGTATTCTTCTGTACAACACTTTCCGATTAGCTCTTGCAGAGTGAATATAACAGTTAGCTAGAGCGATTTAGCCGAGACCACAATCAAAACGATTGATAAGAACTCAGCAAAAGTATTTGACGTAGAGTAAAAGAGTTGTAAACATTTCTATATAGTTTTTATTTATTTAAAATTCTTTAGTTAAATTATGCGTGATTAATACATAATCGTAAGTGTATCTTGCTTTAATTACTATTAAATACATTAAGCCGTTCTATAAGTGTTCTCTGTTTATGTTTTAGGTTTCATAAAAATGCTTATTCAAATATGTGTATTTATCAACAAGTTACCTACACTACTTGCACTATAAATGATGTAAGTAGCTCTGCAAAAATAATTTATATTGTACATTGGTTAAGTTGTTGCTTTTTGTTGTTATACTCTGTTTGCATTTTACTCTGTTAGTTAATTTATTTCGTCTTTGTGCAATGTCGTTGCTGATATGCTGTTCCATCATGGTATGGCTGGTGTTCTTAGTATTGTATTAAAAGTATACGTAAGTTGATTATAGTTAATATTAATTAATAAACTTAAGCGAGAAGTTATGCACAAGTTTCGATAGTTTGTGAGTGGTTCAAGTCTTACAGATTAATTGAATAAATAAAGGTAAACTTATGGCAATAAAACATTTGCTTGCCTTGAGCGCCTATTACTTTGTGTTGTGTTGTGTTCTCTTGTGTTGGTTATCAGTAAGCTAAACGATTAATTATAATTATAAACAAGTGTTTGTCGACTCGATATGGAATGTTTTCACTACGTTTCACCCTAGGCAGCGCTACGAAAATGCTAATATTTAATTGTTACAAATCTAAAATGAATTTTTGTTCGACGTTTTGGCCGCTAATACGAAATGGCTGACTGAAAGATACCCTTCACTTATTTTGCGGGCTTGGGCCGTGCCGGCAGGGGCAGAGATTTGCGTATGGGATCGCCACGATTGGGCATCTTGCTCCTCAGCATCTGTTCGTGCACGTAGAGCAGCAGACCCACATCCCGATGTCCGGCCTGCCAGGCGATCTTAAAGGCCGTGCTGCCATCCTGCAAATGGAAAGTACGTTAGCCAAGTCTCAATAACTGTTATACTGTTATACTCACGACATCCTGCACGAGTGAATCGCAGTCTTGCTGTGACAGCAAATGCTTCACAATGTCGACTCGTCCATGCTCCGCAGCGCACATCAGTGCCGTGCTGCCATCCTCATCCTGGATATTGATGTCTGCTCCAGCATCGAGGAGCATGGAGACCATGTCGCAGTTACCATGCGACACAGCCAGCATCAGTGCGGTTTGGCAGTGCTGCAAAGAGCGAACAGAGAGGGGAGAGATTGGGAGTGGGAACGGTTTAGGCATGTGGGAACAGTTAGTAGTGGCGCAAGGTGAGACGGCATTGCTCCGCTTTGGCACTCTTTGGGATGTGCTTTACCTACCTTCTTGGCTCGTATGTTGACATCGGCCATCTGGAACAGTCGCTCCACGACCGTTCGATGCGCCGCTTGCTTCAGCTTGGCCAACGAGACGAGCATGACGCAGGTGTATCCGGCGTTATTCATTTGGTTTACGTTGCAAACCTTGGAATCCAGCAGTATGGATACGACGTCAAAGTTGCCATGCGACACCGCATAGTGCATGGCCGTGTTGCCCTGCAGGACAAGAGGATGAGAGATTAGTTGGTAGTCGAGACAGGGAGATATCTCCACTCACATTGGTATCAGTTAGATTCACACAGTACTCCAGCAGTGGCACCGACAGCGATTCAAAGTAGTCCAGGTAATCCTCCACCTCGTGCGGATTCGAGCTGGCTGTGCTGGATATGCGGAACCAGTGCTCGTTAATGGTCGCCTTGCCTGTCTTCAGGCTGAACGAAGAGAACGGCTTGGAGCCCAGCTTCTTCGTCAGCGAATCATTGATGGTCTTCAGTGCATCCTTCAGCTCTCTGGCCAGCTCCGTTCTGCAAAGTCAATGAGTTGTTAAAGAGTGCTAATAAATGGTGAAGATTAACTCACTTCTGCCTGGGCTCCGAGGGTGCCTGGGCCAGCTGATGCAGCTGTGCTTTGGTGGGTGGCCGCTCCACCTTCTCTGTGGTGACTTCCTCCGGCTTTCGCTCGATGACCGTCACTTGGGAGTCTTCGCTTTGACTAGATTTTAGCGGTGTGCTGGACTTCTTGCGTGCCCCCTGAGAGATTTCCCGCTCCACATTAGAGTCCGTGGACGCAGTGAGTCCCTGCTCCGGCGAGGCAGACTTTGTGCTGCTCGTTGTGGCCGAGGAGCTCATGAGGGGAGCTGGAGAGGCGTCGCGCGACCAACTAATGCTCACACGTTTCTCCTCACGCACAATTAGCTCATCGTCTCCAAGCTGGGTAAAGTCCAGTTCCTGGGACGAGGTGGGCTGTGTGCTGGACGGCTGTTTGATGAAGCTCTGCGACTCGGACGCGGAGTCCAGTACTACAATGGGCGGCTTTTCCTGCAGCGAGCTGTGGAGAAACGAGAGGCCAGTTGAGTCATCAGATTCAATGCAGATTCAAGCGAAACGTACGTGATGAGCAGCGCTGAGCAACCGCTGACCACCAGTGGGTAGCAGGTGAAGCTGCTCAGGCCGGAAAACATCGAGAACACCATGGTCAAAACGAAAAGCCAAAACAAAATAACAAAAAAGGCGACAAAGGAAGCGACAGGCAAACAAACTGCCGCAATCAAAGCCAAAACGAAAACTGAGCCCAAGGTCAATGTAACCAGGTCGGCGGCATTCGTTTTTTATTTTTCGAACTCGAATTTCGATATCACACGAGGCAAGCTACAATGCGCATGGCCACGTTTGGTGGCAATATTTGGTTAGTCAGTTTCGCGCTGCTAATCAAAATTTATGCTCGTTCCTATACTCGATGCAACTTGCTCTGTTTACCTTTGCTAAGAGCAAACAACAACAAATTGCCAGTTCGAACATTGAGTAAGTTGCATCGAACATCGAGCGTATTTACTTTTTCCGTGCGCAACCAACTTCATGTTAGAACATAAATAGATTAATGAACAGCATAATGAATGCTACTGTTGAAAATTTAAATGCTAATTTAAAGTAGAAAATCGTTATAAAAATTACTGTTCTATTTGTATAAAATTGATTAAATTATTTATCTAAATATATTTTTTTTTTATATGTGTGATTTAAGTGTACTTTTTAATTGTCAAGTCTCAGCCGTACGTATGGCATAACAAATGCTAAGACCAAAACAGTGGTTCGTGTCTGAGTTATAAGCAGAAGCAAATCTGTGAGTTGTGTCTGAGCTAAATTTTGCGAGCTTTTAAAGCGCACTGGTTTTCTGTATTATTATACTACAATGGAGCAAGATATACTTCAATTTATCACATATTTTGTGTATTATCATACATTTTTAATATTCAAATAATAAACAGTGATTTAATTAATAACTGCAGTTGTCCTAAAGAGTGGGCATATTAACATTATATAGGTTCATAATTCCCCTGTAAACATCCTCCTACAAATAGCTCCCTTAATATTCCTTGCTATTTAAATTAAATCCCCAAATAAATGTAATTAATTATTAAATTGACTTTTACTGCTAGCATGGTAAATAAAATGCAAACTCACCTCAGACGAGTTTTCCTTTCCGCCTTGGGACTCTTGGTGCTGGGTGACGGCGTCTTTGTGGCCGTTGGAAGCGTATAAGTATTCTGTCGCTGGAATTGCTTGCGCACGGGACTGGGACTAGTGAGATGCTTGGGGCGTGGTATGCGCGAATCCGCAGAAGCAGAGCGACGCATCGGGGGCGTGGGCGTGGGCGTAGTTGTGGACACCGTGGAATCTGTAATTTGTGTCTTGGAGAAGTCCTTGGCCAGTACCTGTATGGCCTCCTTGCAGGAGTCACAGTAGTTGTCCGCACAGGAGATGGAGATGTGGGGCTTCACAATGTCGCCACAGCCCACGTCCCGCTTGTGCACCTGCTCCGTGTTGCATGAAGAGTGAACTGTTCTCAGTTTCTGCTTCTTTTCTGGTTCGGGTGCGGGTGCGGGTTTGGGCTTAGGCTCAGTATTACTGCCCGTATGACGGGTGACTGGCTTGGTCAACGGTGGCATCAGCTCCTCGGTATTGGTGGCACTGCGGGTTAGGCGTTGCAATCCCTTTGTGTCCGTTTGGCGACTCATGGACTCCACGCTGACGGACTGTGTGGCCGCCTGTTGTTGCTCCGGTGATGCCTGTGCAGCCGTGGAGCGCACTGTGGCTACTGTGGTCTGACTGGCTGCACTGTGCACCAGGGTCGGGGTCGTCTGGCAACCTATAGCCTTGCGCTTGATCGCTAGCTGCTCGTGTTCGCCCAGACTGAAGGTGTTGCTGCGACCCGGCAGCTGTTTCACTGGCTTCTCCGGCTTCTCCAGTGGTTCGTCCGTGCCGCAGCTGACGTTACGCTTGCTGGTGGCACACTTCTCACAGAGCACATCCGTGGTGCGATGGTCGGAGCTGCCAACACTGCGTGTGTCTGGCTTACAGCTGGTGAAGTTCTCCCGGGTCATGGGCTTGGCACTGGTGCCCACATTGTGCTTGAGGACTCCCCGCTCTGGTGCCGTCTGCATGCCCGTGTCACGCTGCTCCCGCTGTGGCACATACATCTGTGTGCCCACCGAGATGAGATGCCTCAGACGCTGCCGTTGACAGTCGGCCAGTGCCACCTCAATCTTCTGCTTCAGCTCCAACTGCGAGTAGATGGCCTCTGCCTGCTGAGTGCTCACGTTGCGAGTGCTGAGCTGTTGACCCACACCCACATCCCGTGTGCTGGTCACCTTGCTTGCCGCCTGTGTCGCCACATCCCGGCGAATTACGCTCGGCGAGACGGAGGAGCTGCTGCGCATTCGGGATCCCAGACTCTCCAGTGAGACTGGACTTATGCGCTGTGGCGTAAACTGCACAGGGGAATTGGAGTTCTTGGCAGCGCCCGGACTTGGTGGGGATGGCGTCTGTCGGGCTCCGCGCAGCAGCTCCTCATTGCGACGCTGCAGACGCTGTTTCTCAGCGCGCAGTGAACTCAGCTCCAACTAAATATCATAATGAAATTAGGATGAAATTAAAATTTTAATAACAAGTAAATTATAATCAAAACAAAAGAAAACTATTTCAACTCTGGACATATAGTCCTTAGGCTAAATGAAAAGATTACGCGTAACTGAATATTGTATTGGGAATAGAGGAATAAGCAGAGATTCAAATCTATTGATTAAATGTTGTTCAACTACTATAAATTTATTAAAAATTTTAAAATAATCTATTAAATTGGTTTAAAGTTATATTAATATGTTTTAACGTGTTTGGCTAACGGGTTTTCATTTAATTTCAGTTATTGTAGGTATTCAAAGTTTTCTTGTTAAGGAGTAAGTTGCCTTGTTTCCCACAGATGGCGCCACTACAGCAGCTTAAGCCGCCTTTACCGAATACATAAACCATGAAGGTGTCTCGGCTTATACTATTATCACATTTATGACTACTCACCTCCATATCTGGTATGACCTTGACCTGCTCCTCTAGATCCTTGAGACGCTTTAAGCTCAATGCCATCTGCTCCCGTATCTGGCACAGAGCCTGTGCATCCGCCGTAGTCTGTCCGGTTTCCGAGCTGACCGGCGACTGCATGGTAGGACTGCCTGTGGCATGGCCATTGGTATTGGGTTGCTCTGTTTTGGGCGTCACGGCTGTCAGATGATGACGGCGTGGGGGTGGTGGTGGCGGCGTGGCCTTCGGCTGCTCCAGTTGCTCCACTGGCGACTTGGCATTGGCTGCCACCGTGGCCTGCACATAGCTTTCATACTGCACCTCGGCGGGGCTGGGGCGCTGTTGCAGTGGTAGCGTATTCGAGCGCTGGAACAAACGCGGCGAGCGATTGCCCGCCATGCAGGAGTCTATGGGAATAAATAAGAGATGACATTTATTAGTATAAAGAGTTATTTTTAAACCATTTTCTGGTTAGGGTTGATTACTTGCTGTGTTTATTGTCTGGCACAAAACGATTTTTATTTGCAGACTTGCCATAAGCGCAAGCATTTGACTACTGAAAGCTACCCATTCGATTTCTGCTGATAATAATATTATGATAAAATATGTATGCATGCTCGATATCTGACAATTGCTAGAAACTGTGCCAACAACAATCAGCCAGTTGGCCAAGAGACTTGGCTCTCTTAGTCTGTCCTTTGCCGCTCTGCTGATAATGTGAACTGAACGTCGACCGACTGGCGCTTATTATTCATTATTCAATATTGATTTTGCCTACATACTCACAAGCATATATACTACTATACTATATCTACAACGGCAATAATTTGCAAACATTTGTGTTTTGTTTATAGAAGCGGAAAATGCCGCGGGCATTGGCATTATATACGAGTAGTATTCCCTGATTATTTCACATAGATTGTAGCCAAGTGAAGAACCTCTTCAAAGTGACATTCAACCATGAGAGGTGGAGTGCCTGTTATCAACATTCTATTAAGAGTAGAAAAATCAAAGAGAAGCTCATGTTCAAGCAGACAAAAAACACAACTTTACAGGGAAATTTCCCTCATTAAAAATGAAATAAGAAAAGTAACAAAATATAACCCAAGTGTTGCCAAATTTCCCTAAAATTTTAGGGTGTCTTAAAATACTTGAGAAATAATGTAAAGATGGAAATAAATTGAAAGAAAATAATATTTAAAATATTTACAAATATGTATAGTGAAAATAAATTAAATTAAAAACAGATTTGAATCAAATTAAATATATTAAAAATATACAAAGCTTTAAAACATAATTTAATTGTGCTTAATCACCACCGCAATGAAAGAGAAGCTCATGCACAAGCAAACAAACACTTATAACATTAAAAGGGAAATTTCCCTAATTAAGACTGTAATAAGAAAAGTCCCAAAATAAATCCCAAGGGTTGCCAAATTAGCGTAAAATGTTATGGTGCTTGAAATAGTTGAGAGAAAATAAAATAAAATAAAATATTATTTAAAAAATCGGAATAATATATAAAACGAAAATAAATGAATTTAAAATAGTATACAAATCAAATTAAATATACCAAAAATATATTCAGTTTTTTAAAGTGCTTTTAATTGTGCTGGCTATGCTCTTAAGTCGCCACAGCAGCTTCTACTATTCACCTTTAGGCCAAGACGATAATACTAATACTAAGTTTCCTCCTAAAACTTAAACTAAACGAAACTAGGAACACATTTTGCACACAGTCGCTTAATTTTCACACGCACTGTGTGTCGAAATCGTTACTCATCGCCTTGCGCCTTGAGCAAAAGCGTCAGCAGAACTGTCAAGTATTTTTGTTTTTCCCATCTTCTCATTTTCTCACTTTGGATGCCGCTTCATTTGCTACTGCACGTATTACTTAATTTCTGTGTTATCTCCGCTGTGCACTGAACTTTTCCCTCGAAATGTAAAAATACAAGACAAGACAAGAAAATGAAATAAGGCAAAAGAAAAGATATTTTCTATTTTCTATTTTATGTTTTTGCTTTGGCTATGACCAAGGTGCCAAGTTGGCTCAGCTGTCGAGAAAGATGGTCAAGGCGAAATGGCGAGGGGCGAGTGGAGGGGAGGGGCGCAGCGTGTCGCGTGTTTGGTAGCATTGACCGGACTATGCATAATTAATCAGTTTTTATGGGCTAGAAAATTGGCAGAAATGAAAATGTTATACATATAGAAATATCTGCTGTTTTTTAGCTGATTAAAAAACATACAGTCATGCCACCAGCTCTTCGTCTCCGCCTTCATTTTGATCTTGCGCGTAGGCTCCTTGCGGCGTCGCTGTGGCAGAGTGTCATTGGCTGTGGCAAACATGGTGTGGCGGTTGCTTTAGTTGGTTAATATTAGCACTGTTAATTGCACAATTCAGCTCGATAATTAAGCGCATATTGAGCGCGGTTCAAGGCAGCGGAATACATTGCACTTTGGCAAACAATTGAACACTTAATGTTTTGTTACTTATGTGTGTTAAGTCAAGCATGTGTGTGAGTAATAAATAGTATTAATTTGATTTGATTCGCTGGCAATTCACATCGAAAGCGAACAACGTCACGCGTTATCATTCACAGTGCTGCACAGAATTCAATGCACACGCGAGAGACTCACACTGTCTGAGTTCATGTTTGATACGCTTGAAGACTGTGAACGTTGGCATTGAGTATAGATACATCTAGTATATATATTTCCTTGATATTATTTATTATATTTTCTATTTGGCCTAAATCGTTTATTTATGTCCGCTTCGATTTATTTATAGTATTCACACACGTGCTCGGCTTGGTTGGACTTTCGTTGAGTTTCGATATCGAATTTCGGAGTTAGTATAACACTTATTCTTACAACTCGTTGCTACATAGTAATTTAGTTCTCGTTTTAGTTTAGTTTAGTTTAATTGATTCCATCTCGCTGCTAGACACATTTTATGCTCTTCGTTCGGAAGTCGTCGACAAACTGCGCTGAGATTTTCGAGCGACAAAAAACACAAAATAAAAATCATTTAGCAGCAGCTATTTTGTTATTATTTAACAGCTCTTGTGCAAAGGCAGCACAGCACGCAGCACAACATTTTGTTATGTATTACTAACAACAGCGATTCAGTATTCAGTATTCAGTATTCGGTATTGGGAGAGAGCCCAGTGTGCCACAGCGATAAGGTCGTCGCTGCTCTCGCCAAATACGAATTAAACAATCTGAGAAACAACAACAACAACAACAAGAAGAAGAGGAGGAGAACTAGACAAAAGTTTGCAGATAAGCTAAATGCACACTATTAAATGATAATGCTGATGATAATGATGATGACAATAACAACACTTTGTAATATATTTAGACACATCATGAGCTGAGTTGCGCGTTTTTCAAGGTGGATCTTCTTTCACAGTTGGTCTGTTAATGATACAGGCAAATATTGCAAGTACTACTATTGCTTGGCTATTGTTTACTGTTTGCCATTCAATTTACAGCCACATTATGTTGAAATTGTTGGGAAATTCTATTGAACGCCCATAATTTGTGAATAGCCTCGATCTGAGCACAATTGCTCTGGTGTACTGTTATACATATTATTGTAATTGTTTCCTTTTCCTTTGTGTTATACTGTGATGCATATCGAAATTCTACTATTGTATAACAGTTTCTCCCACTTACTTAAGCTGTTATACTTTAAAATCTTTTAAAAATATTCTATAATAGTAATGAAAGGAGCGATAATGGTGCTAATCAATACCGATAGATGGCGTATGCTATATGCTAAAATGTATAAAATTAATATATGAAGTTTTACGGGAAATTCTATAATATTAAAGCTCAAAATTTGTGTACCTTGACTAGCTAAACTGTTAAATGTAAATACTACTTATCTAAAGGTTTTATTTACTTTTGTGTTATGTGGTTGAAATCTAAATTCTAGTCTTGTATAACAGTTTCTCATACTCGTCAACAGTTTCTCATACTTTAACATCTCTTTAAAATATATGTGTTACTCGTATAAGTAGTAATGAAATGAAAGCTATAATGCCAGTACTAATCTATACCGTTAGATGGGTTATTATTATGTGCTAAATATTATAAAACTGAGGATGAAGTCTTATGGGAAATAATATAATATTAAATCCTATTACTTGTGAATATTCCCTACCTGGGCACCATCACTAGTTAAAATGATATACTACTTATCTAATGATTTATTTACTTTGTTTTATGCAGTTTAATTTGTAGTAATCTGAATTCTACTATTAAGCTGTTATACTTTAACTTCTTTTCAAAATAGAGTACTACTTATAGTAATGAGATGAGATACTAATCAATACCTTGTGAAAACTGGGAAATTCTATTAGGGTTCAACTGCAAGTTGAACTGTTATACTGCTTATCGAATAGTTTCATGAAATTTTGTTCCACGTTTGTTGTTGATCAGTTTTCCTCCAAGGTAAACCTATTATACTACCTCTAAAAGTATTCTACTTTATTTATAGAGTTAATGAAGTACATCGTTCAATCAATATCTATTATATGATCAATCAAATACCATGTGCAAAAAGTTATAGAATTTCCTAAATGATAATTGAATTAATCATTTCCTAAATGATAGTAATATTAATCATCTAGGCAAATAAAAATCATTTGCACAAACTTATTATACCCTTCTTTTAAACCATAATCTAATAATGGCATTTATGTTTAGTTTAATTGAAGTATATATCTAATCTTGCACGTTTGTGGGATTAATTTGCATCCGACGATAAACAATTTCAATTGTTTCTAATTGTGCCTACAATGGGCGCTAGTCTAGACGTGCTTTTAGGCCCCAAGGTTGCCGAATATTATCTATCTATTGTTGGGTTTGAGGTCTGTTCGCGTTTCGTTCGCAATTTTAAAGATCTTTTTGGCAAAGAAATGTCTTACTTTTGGCAATTTGCGTTTGATTACATACAATTTTCGAGTTATTTATTAAAAGAGCTCCTAAAGAGCCGCATAATATAGGGGCTCATACCCTACACTTATATCATTTGGGGCCCAAACAACAATACCATATTCATTAATCATTGTCAGGTCTACGAGAGTTTACTCCTTGGCCGGCTGAACTGGATGGCGAGCGACAATTTGATTTGTTTATTTGGTCGAGTTGAGTTGAGTTTCTTGCATTGCTTTTTGCACACTTTATGGCAAATTTATGGCATAAACAAACACAAGAAACGAGCCAGCCAGAAAAACGGGGCAACAACTTCAACTTCAGCATTTGCATGCAAATTGAGCGCCAAATGCGCATTTCAAAATTGATTTAAGATACCAATGGGTCCAATTGCCTTGAAGTCGCACAGCCACGCCGCCACCAGACTCCAATTGCGACTTCAAATGCCAAAGCTGCAAAACGATGTTGTCTCAGTGTCTGCACAGATACGAAACTATCTGCATCTGTATCTGTATCTGCTGCACTCTCTATGGTGTGTAATGTGTTTTGATTGGACTAAAACTTATTTCATTTGTCTTTTTATTATTTCAAACATAAAATTGAGTTATGTGTTGGCATTGCATTGCCCTCTCGACTGCCAGTTCTCAAAAGCAATATTTAAATATTTCTTTGATCTAACAGCTTGCCTGTTGGCTCGACAGCTCAGTGCGTGGTGTTGGCCAATTTACAGTGGAGCGAAAGCGAGTCAAATGTAGAGCTAGAACAATATATCGTTCATAGTATTCTCGTAATGCATATAAGTAATAAGTTGGATCAGCTTAATCACTTGCAAAAACACCAATTTAAATGCAAATAAATTGACATAAATTTAATGAAATAATATATATAGTCATAATTTTAACATTTAAAATTTGAGTTTAAATTAAAGCAAATGCTGTGAACAGATGTCTATGACAATGGACAATTATTCTGCTCTTTCAGTCATATATGTAAGTAATTTGCTTAGTAAGTTTAATAACTTGCAAATAAACCAGAATAATTTACACGAATTTAAGGAAATAATATATATTTAGTCTTCATTTTAACATGTAAAATTAGAGTTTAAATTATAGCAAATGCTGACAGCATATTTCTTATTATGACCTTATTATTCTTCTTTGAGAATACATATTTATTCTGTTCTTTCAGTAATATGTTTAGAAAGTTTCATAACTTGCAACTAAACTAGTTTAAATGAATACAAATTTAATATTGTAATAATATTTCTAGACTTTATTTTGAATAAATGAAACTAGAGTTTAAATGGAAGCAAATGTTGAGAATAGATCTGTTCTTATGCCCTCACTATTCTCATTTCCCAATATGCACATTTACTGTACTCCTTTTGTTATTTCACATTTGTGCTACAACAACGCGCCTTGCCCCACTGTGCAGCGTTTCAACAGCTTGCAACAGTTGTGCAAAATTTTTCACACATTCGTGCGTAAAAGTGTCACATGTGCCGCCGCGTCGCTAATTGCTAAGAAGCCGCGGCACAAGCAGAGGTAGAAGTAAAAGTAAGACCAAAAGGAAAACGAAAACCAAGACGAAACGAATAGAAATAAAAAGCAAAAGTATCTGTCAGATACGAAAATGAAGTCTTCGTCTTCGTCGTCATCGTCGTCGTCTGGCAGCTATGAATCACAGCTAGAATGTAGTCATCAGTTCATCACAGAGACAGAGCGTAACTATAGAGTATTTCCTAGTCTATTTATACGATGGTTCAACGCATTCACTCACCTGCAACATCAAAGTACCGATCCCATGTGCTGGCCCCCAGGCGTTGACGTTGCCTGGTCTCCTTTGACTCCGTGGCACTGCTGTAGCCATTGTTGAGGCTCAGGCTCAGGCTGAGGCTATTGTTGTTGCGATCCATCGATTGTGTATTCCCATTCCCGTATCCTCCATATCCGTGGCCCTTGCGCCGTTTGGCCGAAGCGCGTTCCAGAGTGCGCTCGAAATCACTGCAGACCTCATCCAGGGCCTCGTGCAGGAAGGCGCGTGTCTCCGGCGGACTGTTGGCCGGACGTGCATGACCGTAGCCGTAATCGCTGTACTTGTGCGACGGATAGACGCCCGCATCGCTCTCTATGCCCCCACGCAGCGAGGAGCAGGTGGAGGAGGCTGTGCCGTAGGGCGACTCCGCGCGTGCCACATGTCCATAAGTGAAGCGTGGCACGGATGACGAGCGTGCCCGATAGCAGGGCGTTAGACCAACGCCGGCGACCAGGCGTGGCGAATCCGGTTCACTTTCATGTGCCGCCTGCAAACAGGTGAGAAGAGTTAATCGAGTGAAAAGCGCAAGGTACCTCGCATTGCTTTGAAGCAGATGCAACGGATCTTGTTTGATATGGGTATTAGACTTGGAAAACTATCGATAGTATATATCGAAATGGTACTGTTCTTTTGGCCATTTGCCTCAACTTTCTGCAGGCAAAAGATATAACTATCGATACTACCTACAGTACCAATTGCGATAGTATTTCAGCTCTAATAGCTATATAGATATAGGCATTAGAGTCGGAAAACTATCGATAGTATTGATGTTAGAGTTTGTAGGCCAATATTAAAATGCTACTAATTCTTTTGGCCATTTATCTCAACTTTCTTTAAGCAAAAGGTATAACTATCGATACTAACTACAGTATCATGTCCGATAGTATTTCAGCTCTAATAACTATAAAGAGTTCATTATCCAAGTCCCCTACCCGTAAGGTGAAGTCTTGTCAATCTCACCACACTCACCTCTGTTAGTTTTGGCTGCACCCGACCCTCCGCCTGCCAATCGCTACCGAAGAGACTCTCGAAGCCCAGCATAAACTCCATGGACTTGCGTGAACGTCGTCGATCGCGACGCTGCAGCTGCTCCTCACTGGGCTTGGCGCTGGCCAGAGCCTCGCAGTAGCGCACAAAGTCCAGATCGATGTGGTATCCATAGGGGCAGCAGTTGCAGCTGCGCACAGAGCGCGTCAAGGTGGAGCTGGGGGTAACATTGCCACTGCCCAGCGGCGTTGGACGACCTGCAGAAGATGGGGAAGATGAGCACATATACATACATATACATGAGATCAAAAAAAGTATAACTTGAATGCAGACAATGTGTATCTAAATGTCACTATCAAGGTCACGCGTTCGTCTGCTTCGATTCTTGGTATTGACACACACACACACACACACACACACGCACAGCACCTTTTTTTGTGGCAGCTTAGTCTGGCTTAGTTCTTTGTTGTTGCTGGTGTTGTTGTTGTTGCAACCGCAGACGCAGCCACACCTGCTCCGCTGCTAAAACACGTTTCAGCTCTTGGTTCGCAGAATGTATCCGGCAGATAAATTTATGTTTAATTGCGTCATATAGCAACTAATTTTGCTTCATTTAGATAACAAACTACGCGTGAGATGTCTTTCAACTGTACTAATTAAAGGCCAGTTAAATTATTAGTAAAAGGCTAAAGTTAGGCCGCAAATAGATTTTTTAACTCCTGTTGCCATAATCCATACTTTATAGCATGTAAGCCGTGTGGTATAATTCCCTTTGCCATAATATCCCTGCCAATTCACACTTACTTCTATATGGTGCTGCTGCTGGTGTGGCTTCATACCACAACCACAATATCAGCAACCACAATAAATTCCAAAGCATTTTTCTATTGATCGGACACCGAATCGAGCTATGGTATGGCCTTAGCCCATTAATGCTAAAACCGATAATGAGAAATACGTGTTAGTAATTCCCAAGTTATGCGCGCTTTTATGTCGACCATTTGGAACGCACGCTCTCACCCTAACTGCCCGGCAAAGAATCAAACATTTTTGGTTGTACTCAACCCAACTCATCATCATCATGCAGCTAAATAATTGGCGATAAGATACGCAACTTTTACAGCGCTTATCACAACACACAAACAAGAAAATAACAGAGCGGCTACCTGGGCTACGAGTGCAGTGTGACAGCTAGTGTTCTTATAGAGCACATGTGGCGCCATCTAGCTTTCAACTGTGGAGTTAACAATAAGATTAGAAATGTAATTTTACAAATTCTATTATCAATTAAAATAAGTTCTAATAAAGTGCAGTTTGACAGCGCTTCCTATTGAGCTTAAGTGGCGCCATCTAACTGTCAGCTGGGGAGTTATCGTCAAAAGAATACACATGTAATTTGAACAAATTAAAAGTCTTAGAAAGTAGACAAAACAAAAATTAATTTAGCCTACAGTTATTCTGGCTACACTACTGTAATGTTCAATATACTTTTAAGCTACAATTAAAAATAAATAAATAAACAAGAGAATTTATATTTGTGCTAGCTTAAAATGAGTTCTGAAAGTGCAGTGTGTGCATTGTTTCCTTAATGAGTTTGTGTGGCGCCATCTAGCTATCAACTTTGAAACTATTGGTTGGAGTAATTATGTATGTATTGTATGTACTATGTTCTTTAAATAAATAAAATATCTTATGGAATATTAAATTTATTAAATTCGCAACTTTGATTACCAAATTATATTTTTAATAAATTTAAATAGTATTTCATGTAAAATAAATATATTAATATTTTTCTTTTCTTTTGAATATTTATTTATTTCTGTGTAAAAAAAAATACTATTATATTTATGTATATTTCATAATAAATTTAAAGTATTACTTTTTATATAAAATTAATAAATAAATAAATAGTTTAGATAAATTCGGAATAGAAGTATGACGATCAGTCTGTGTTTTATACCAAGAGTGATCTCTATTGCTTTAAAAAACCTTATGAAGGAATTCCTTTCTTTATTATATCACATACCTAGTGAATATAAAATTGATGCACATTTTATTTATTTATTAACTGTATAACTTTCGTTAGTTTAGTACCCTTTCTAGAGCATTTGCATAAACATTGTAAAGTTTATCGCATAATATAAGCGACTGCAGTCTATGAAATGTATGCACTGCCTAAGGTTTCACTTTCAGTTCATTCATGCTTCCATTCATTCATAAAATCGTCTAGCTCTGTGGGCGTTGCTCACTTCTGTAGTGGGCGTGAAAGTGTGTGTTGTTGTGAAAGTGTTGTTAGTCGATGTCGCCGTCTACGTGTTTTCTTTTTGACAAGCAGCAGGCGCGCTGTTAACCAGACCGATTAACCGCATATTGATGAGCTGAGTGCCTGTTGCTTATGGCGCTGTAATTAACAGCAGCAGCAGTCAGGGCCATCTACATGCGGCGGAGGGGTGTGTGGAGGGGGCGGAGGTGTGCAGTGTTAATGACGCTGCTTGCCGGCTTAATTATCGTCACTGTATTGGACACCCGCACACCCACACACACACGCACACACACTCTACATAATCACAGCGTTGTATCAGTTTGCCATGTGCTCAGTGTGTGTGAGTGTGTGTGTGTGTGTTTGTTTGCCGTGTCTCTCTGTTTGTGGGCGCCTAAGAATGCGGTCTGCCTAACATTGCCTAATTGGTAAGCCCACCGTCTGTCTGGCTTGTCTCAGTGTGTCTTGTCTGTGTTTCGTCAAAGTGCTCTGGCTCTCTCGAAGTTATTGCTAAATAGAAATGCAACAAATTAGAACAGTTGCCGTTGTCAGTTGCACAACTGAAATACAGTTGGAAATATTTATGTATTTATTTACTTTATTGTATAATACTTTGCAGTCAACCAAAAAATAATTCAAAATAATTTTAAATAAAATTAAAGGAGAATTAAATTAAATGAAGTAAAAGTAAGTATTTATACAACAGTTTTTGAAAATCACTAGAAATGAAAGTACATATATTACCTTCCAAGTCTTGCTGAGACAAGAACCTAAGCAATGTGCAATATTCCTTTATTTCGACAATTTTCTTTATATAAAAATTACAATATACATCAGGAAAATTATTAGTTCATTTTATGCATTCTTTCGAAAATTACTGAATGTATTTTTGAGTAAAAAAAATACATTTAAAATTAAATAAAAGTATACCTGTTTTTGGTATTCACTAGATATGAAAGTACTCCACTTTGCAAATCTCATTGAATTACTCTTAGCTGAGACAAGATCCAAAATAATAACCTATTTTTATTTAGGCAATTTTCTTTACATAAAAATTCAAATTACCTTGTAAATTAAAAAAAAAGTTCATTATATCGATTCTCTTAAAAATTACTGAATGTATGCTGAGTTAATTAAATTAATTAAAAATTAAATGAAAGTATGTCAGTTTTTGGTTTTCAGTAGAAATACACTACGTTCTAAATCTCATTGAACTACTTTTAGCTGAGACAAGAACCTAGGCAATAATCTAGCTTTATTTTGGCAATTTTTGTCATCAACTAAAATACCTCCAGAAAGTTAGTTCTAAAGTTGATTGATATGTATAGCGCATTGAAACTGTTTTTATTTTTTCGATTTATATTTTATTTATCTATTAGTATAACTGCACAGCATAATTCAAAATCTGTATAATCTAAATGAATATTATTAAACGAATGGAGTAAAAGCCCTGCTTACATTCGAATTCCACTGGCGTCAACGACTACAACTGGTACAACTCAATTTACACGACGTGTGCTCCTATAAAAGGGACTTGATTTATGCGTACAATGACATATATTGCGCACTCTGTGTAAATAAAAATTAAGAAATTAGCCCAGCAGAATGAACTGAGCTCGAATCAACTGAGCTGACATGGACATAAATTACAATTCTGTCCAGATCACTGAGCACGTAGTCGCTTAGTTGGACTCTCGATCATCGATACGAGTATTGCGATCTTAACGGTCCCAAAAGCAAAACCAATTCCTCATTATGATCAACCTTTGGCAACATGATGATCATTGTCACAACGGCCTGATTGAAATGACTGAATTTACTGTGTGGGCGGACCAAGAAAGAGACATAAGTGCTGGCCAGCATAAAAAATGAGCCAGGCTTATGAATGAATGAATTTCGACTGAGTAAACGAAAAGCAACAACTACAGAGAATTAAAACAAAAACTGGTTGTTCAATCTGAATGTCTGTCTGAGGCACTGCACTGGGTAGGCGGTGGCTGTAAGTGCAGTTAATGAAGCTAACGGTGCAACAGTCTCTGAAGCAAATTACCGTAAAGTGCAAAGATATTGTGAAGCTAAACACGTGCAGGAGCAATTCTAACTAATTGCATGGCTCCAACGAAATGACAAACTGCAATGAAAACTTAATTGAGAAAGACGTTTGTAAGATTTAGCAATGATTTTTCTATTATTTTTGGGAGTTTATTAAAGGAGAAATCCATAAAAGTATAACAGATATATAACAGAAATGCACTTAGCTATTACCTCTGCTGACATGGTAATAGTTATAGCTTCATCTATAGAGTTTTGGAATGATACTCATCTCATTATTAACTTACTAATTTAGCTTGAGAGTTTATCAAAGGAGAAAACTATAAAAGTATAACAGAGTATAACAGAAATGCACTTAGCTATTACCTCTGCTGACATGGTAATAGCTTCATCTAGAGTTTTGGAATGATACTCATTAACTAATTTAGCTTGAGAGTTTATTAAAGGAGAAACTATAAAAGTATAACAGATTATAACAGAGTATAACAGAAATGCACTTAGCTATTACCTCTGCTGACATCGATATAGTTATAGCTTCATCTATAGAGCTTTGGAATGATACTCATATCATTATTAACTAACTAATTTAGCTTGAGAGTTTATTAAATGAGAAAACTATAAAAGTATAACCGATTATAACAGAAATGCACTTAGCTATTACCTCTGCTAACATTGTAATAGTTATAGCTTCATCTACAGAGTTTGGGTGTGAAACTCAGCTTATTGGTAACTAATTCAGCCTGAGTTGCGTTAAATTGCCTATAGACACTGTAAGCAATCGCTTTAGCCTCCCATAGAGTACGGTAAATTGCTTAATTACGGTGCATTTTCCTTTTGACTTTTCTTTGATACGCCATAAAGTGCTCCCCATGGCACCAGGGCTCCCTAGAACGCGGCACAGTGGGGCCAATTTAAGTGTTTTTCTTTGCGTTTAATTACCCAATTAATGCATATGCCGCTTTCTTCTTGGTACTGTTATACACATATATTTTCCATGTCGTAAATTTTCAGGCAATAAAAAAGGGAAATTAAATATGAATATAGAGTATCGTCAAATGCGTGTGGCTAATGAGCGCAAATTCGCTGTTTGATTGACAAAACTGGTAATACGCTTTTGGCATTTAGTTTGTGCATTTAATTGCTTCAATTAACGCCAACAAACTGGACACGCCCACACCTGAAACTGTCAACTCATATCCGCTGTCATAAACTGCCAAAAAAATGAAAAAAAAAGTGAAATAATATCAACATATTTTTATCTATGTATCTCGTAGTCTGAAACCGGCTTTTGGCATTTGGCTTTTCGCTTTCGGGCTTAATTAAAAATCACACATGTAGTATTTCTGCGCCCAAATATTTGAAATTGCAAATGCCTCTGGGGGCGTTCGAAAAGGTATTTGCATAAGCCAAAAGACTCGCAACTCTTTGAACACGTGGGCAGCGGTGTCGTTGGACAATGGAAAGTGCGTTTCCAACTGCAACTGCAACAGACGGATGGAGACCATGGAGACTCTGGTGCTGTGACAAATTCGCCAAACAGAGCAAATTCATTACCTTACTTAATGGGGTGGGTGTTGCCGTGGTGCTGTGCGGGCGTCAAGTTGACCCACATCCGATTTCGATTCCGTTTCCATCGAGTATAACACTCATGTGGGCTTGGGCCACACGATTTTATGGCTAAATAAAACCAGCCCACATCTATTCAACTAATTCTACTTACCATTTTCCTCAATGAAGGCGCGTTGACTTCGCAAAACGAGCGACCTGCAGACAGATAAAGAAATTGGTTAGAAAAGTGGTAAAAACGTGGAGAGTTGGTAAATAAAGCTAAAAATAAAGCTAAAAAAGCTATAATTAATAGACTAACGCCTTAAGCGTTATTAATAAATATAGTACAGTGAAAACTCTCTTAGCGGACACACCTCTAATCGAACTCTTTTTCTACGATGTTCGTGTACTTTTGCGAACAACTTCACTACTCTATAGAGGGTTTTTACTGTATACCCCTTACTAATACTACCAAGAGTGGGAGAGTCTTTTATGAACACCCTCTTTATCGCTTGTCGATGGTGAGTGTCCGCTCTAAAGAGTTTTTCTGTATACCACTTACTAACAAGAGAGAGTTATATATTTTGAAATAACTAGACTTTTTTCACTTTTCCCACAAATTGTCAGTTATTTTTGGCAAATTGTTTTTAATATCAAAACTATTATATTTATTCAACATCTTCTGTTGTAATACTCAATTCATTGTCTAGAGGACTGCTTGACTTGCCTTAGTAAGGTTCCAAACCCAGGGTTGAGCTTAAGTTTTAGACTAACTCTTCAAAGTAAGAAGAATATATTACATTTAAATTCCGTTTAGCTGCTATACTAGTACAAAACCTTTACACCCTTTAGCATAGTTTTTCGCTTCACACTAATTGGCTTAGATATCGATATAATAATTTTCCTTAGAGTATAAAAAAAAAAACCGTTCATCTATTTGGATTTGACACATAAATTTAGACCATAATAACGCATACTCGTACTCTGTATCTGTATCGTATGTATGCCAGGGAAGAATGTGTGTATATTTATTTTTTGCTCGCACGCCTTAGCGATTTCTTGACAAAGTTGTTGCAGATGCATAGGAATATTTATGTATCTGCAGCATATAGCATAACGATTCGTGTATCATAATCATAAACACACATATTAATTTGGTCTGCACTCCAAAAATAAGCGATGCCGTCGCTCGTTTCACATGGATGCAACTCGACAGACGATGGGGGGATGGATGGAGATCGAATATGGTAAGGAGTAAGAGGTGGAGGTGGGCGGTGGGAGTTGAAGTTGCTGTTGGAGATTTTCTAGCTGTGGCTCTGTCATGCATGCGACACGGAAAACCGCATAAATCAGTTGACGCATAAATTTTCATTTTACATAAATTGTATTTCTTTTTCTTTCCTTTTGGAATCGAACAGAAACGCTACATGAAAAATATGGCAGCAAATTGCAAGACGACGGCCTTTCAACATGATTTGTTTATTTTATTTTAAATCAACAACAACTGGACTGCTGCTGATGCTGCTGCTGTCGTTGTTGTTGTTGTTGTGGAAAACATGACAAGCAATTAATTTAATAAGATATGAAAACGCATGGCCCGTTGGCAGAGGTTTCCCATCAGCGCCATTTTTGGGACTAATTGCATCAGGTTAAGCACTGCGATGCGTTTATACCAAAAATAAAATACCATAAAAATGGAAATGAAAATGAAATAAGAAAGAAGAAAGCCGACTCAAGCATACCCTTGTTAACATTCTGAGAAAATTGTAAATGAATTAAAGCATAATCAAACTGGTTGATCGAAAAGTGGAACTCTGCATAAATTTACATAATACCACAGTAAGGTTCGTGCACTAACTATTCCCCAAGCCGTAATATGATACGCAATGGTTGGGGTATTAACTATGTTCTGATCTCAGATAAGCTTAGCTATTATGCACAATGGTTTTTATGGCATATTATAGAATTGCATAATATTGTATAGCACAAATTTAGATCCATTTATTGTGACACAGCCGTAATACCCCTTTAAAGAGCGTAATATCTATGTCCCAAATAAAACTAAACAAATTATAAATAATTGCAGCTTCCGTTGCAAACTCTCGAAAACAAATGAAAATGAGAAATGCAGCGCGCATGTAACATTTTCCAGGAAAACATTCTAAATGCCCAAAGGGAGGCGTCGGAAAAGGGGGGACACGCGACGCCAGCGAGCTAAGTTCACTAATGAGTGCGATGCTGGTGACTGGGAGTGCGCCAAGAACTGGAACCACTGGGACCCTTGGTGCTTTATGGCATGGCAAACAGATTATTGTGGATTTTGTGGCGCGCATAGTTTCAAAGATGTTTCAAAATACCGACGACAACAACAACAATGGCACGACAACAAAAGGGGCCGCAAGGAAAACTCAAAATGTTGACAGCTTGATATATTTTATTATAATTTTCCAGCGTCGAGTAACGCTGCAAGTGTGGCACTAAGTATCCCAGTATCTCAGTATCTGTGCCTATATCTATCTAGCTTGAGTTCTTTCACTTTCCCAGCACTGCAGTGTGATTTATTTATAAATCTGATAAGTTCTATTTGAACAGTTGTCAATAGCAAAACAAACATTTCGCCCGGTATTGCGCAAACTAAACGCTAGCTAACAATGCGTGTCGCATGCGTTTCTCTAGCGATTTTATAGCGTGAGAAGTGAATAAAAGTATCTGACTATAAAAACATTTGAGAATGTTTAAATGCAGACATCTCTGTAACTACTTAAAGACAATGTATATTTGTTAATTTCAGTGAATTACTTTATCAATACTATTATGTATTTACAACACAGTTGAAAGCATCCTAAATATGTAGTGTTGTAAAATACACTTTTGTGTTTTAGAGCATGTTCTAAAGCTCTCACTTAAATGAAGTTTGTTTCATTATACAACACTGTTTATTAGTAAATTCCAGTGAATTACTTTATGAATACTATTACATATTTACAACACAGTTGAATGTATCCTAAAAATGTAGTTATTATACAACACTCATCTAATTGAATTTTGTCTCTTTACACAACACTGTTTATTAGTTAATTCCAGTGAATTACTTTACCGATACTATTGTGTATTTACAACACAGTTAAAAGTATCCTAAATATGTAGTGTTGTATAATACACTTTTGTGTTTTAGAACATGCTCTAAAGCTCTCACTTAAATGAAGTTTGTCTCTTTATACAACACTGTTTATTAGTTAATTTCAGTGAATTACTTTACCGATACTAATATACATTTATAACACAGTTTTAAGTATCCAAAACAGTTAGTTATTATAAGTACAACACTTTTGTGTTTTAGAACTTGCTCTAAAACACCCATCTAATTAAAGTTTTGTCTCGTTATACAACACTGTTTATTTGTTAGGAATATAAATATACGCAGATTGGCTTTGAAATTGAACAGGTTTTAGCTATTAACGTTGCTGCCTAATTAATAAGACACAATTTGTCGATGTGATTTATTCATTAATTATAAAGTGATTTCGGCTCTTTCATTGTCTTTCGTACACACCCAGCACACACTCACGCACACACACACGCACATGCTCTCCCACTTACAATTAAGTTGTTCATTTTATTCACATTTCTTAGCAACACTTTCCGGTACCAAAAAAAGGCTTTATCGATCGGCGTGCGAATTGCTTATCAGTATTACCTCCAAAATCGCTTAACGGCTTCCTGTTCCGTGGGCGTCAGGTGCGTTATCTTTTCGGCAAACTTTGACTCATCGTAGGCCAGCAGATTGCCCGGCAGAGTAGTGACTCCAATATCACCTAGACTCACACTCACATTCACGGCACTCACACTACTCATTTGGTTGGATTTGAATAGCTTTAATTAGCTGACACTAGGGCCAAGCTGGCTAATTAATTGGCATACGCTATATTTAGCAGATGCAAATTTCAAATTAATTAAATTTGATTGGCAAAAGAAGAAGAAGAAGCAGATGAAGAGGAATAAAGCAACTTCATTTCCATTCTCTACGGCACACTTGTGTATAGTTTTATTTATATTTATATTTCGATTTATTTACTTATTTTATCTATTGGCTTCGACGAGACGTGCACGCTCCGCGCTCGAAAATCGCTCGAATCGAACTAAATCCAAAACAGAGAAAAACTTGACGAGTTCCCGCTGAACTTTATGCTCTGCGAGTGTGTGTGAGTGTGTGGATGAGTGTGAGTGAATGTGTGAGTGTGAGTGTGTAAGAGCGCTTTGTTGTATTTGCTTTTGTCTTGTGTTTGCTGATGGCCATAGCACAACGCAGTCAGAAAGAACTTGGCCGAGTCCAAGCACAATGCCAATGGTGATTTTTTATTTTGGCTTAAAAAAGCTGAGCTCAGAAATGAGAGAGTTATCGATACGATAATTAATAAATACTAGCTAGACACTGGCCACAGCCAAGCTGCAAACCAGTTCGGCAGTTTCTCAATTTGCCAGTTCAACAGTTTCTCAGTCTGTCAGTCGGCAGTCGGCGTCGTAACTTGTTGGAACACCCAAACAAACGTCATGCCCGATAAGCGCGCTTACACCTAGCAAGTCGCACACACACACGCACACACAGATACTATTACACACATGTGTGTTAGAATTACACCCATTCGCTTGGCTGGGAACAGAAGCGTGAATAGGCGATAGTTCTTTGCGCCTGCAACGCCTATAAATATGATTGATGAAGCCAAAAGGTGTCGCCAGCATTGCCAGCCATAAAAAAGGAAGTGCTGCCATAAAGGTGAATGCACAGACTAAGAGGTCAAGCAAATATTTATGGCAATATTTGAATTTGCTTAAACTCTGCACTCGTAGCAAATTTTGACTTATATGTGAAGTATAAATATATTTATAATAAAATGGTTAATTAATGCAGTGTAAGTTAAAGTTAGAGATGAGAGCGTGATGTTTTTACTCAGCAAGACAACACATAAACTCACGAACACGTAAGATTTAAAGTGCTAATTACTTGTAACTAAAATGTAGAACAAATATTTATGTACTTATGAATGCTTACGATTACCTGATTCCCAACAATCGACTCCAATCGGGAATCATGTAATGTCAACAGTACACAAATGTTGCTCGAGCCAAAAAAAAAGTATACATAAGTATTTAGAAATCAACACTCACTCGCACATTGAGCGATAAGATAACTGTTCACACTTGAAGTCATTACCATGTGTCAAACTGCATGTCATGCAGTCTGTCGGTGTGTGCACTACATGCCTGTTTGCTGACACGCATAAAAATAACAAAAGCAACAGCTAGCGTGAGAGTAGGAAGAGAGTCATGAGGGGGGAAACGGGAAGATGAAGCTATTGCGGTTTACACGGCGCTGAATAGCTACGAATGAATATGAATTGAAATTTCTCTTGTGATACAATTGAATATAGCAATATAATTATATATTAAATGGTTAATTATATTTATTGTTTAAATTAAATTGTTTTTAAATAATTCTAATAATATTTGTACACCTTTTTGTGAGTCTCAAAAAGTGAAGTTTTAATAAATAAAGTAAAGTATATTTATAGCTGGGATATAAATAATACTTAATAATGCTAGATCTGAGGCTAAAATAAGGTTTTTAATTAAGCATCTTAAAAATGTAAGATAATAAATTAATAATTAATTAATAATTTTATAATTATAATAACAATCCCTTTTAGCCAACCCATCCTCTCCTCCTTACAATCCCTTTTCCTCTTCCCAATTACCAGGCATCACATAGACCACTAGGCCTTTGGGTACTCCCTATGATGACCAGCGAAGTGACTAACCTAACCTACAACCTATACATGTAAATACATTTTTATAGAGTATCAAAAAGTATACTATCCATACTACTAATGCTCTCTCCCATGGAGTTCTCGTAAATTATTAATACTATGCTTAGTATTTTTAAGCTAAGGTATTCCACTTAATTCATACAATATTATGAAATTACAGGAAGAATTAAACTCAGTTCAATATGATTATCAACTGTCTCTGTAGTACTTAGTAGCTCTGCCCACAACTAGAGCAAATGGAAATGCATTTCCAGTGTCTTGTTTATCTACTGCTAATCTACTTGCCATGTAAATCGATAGAGCACAGCTACTATAGGCATATGACTTCATCGGAACAAGCGTGAGCCCAGAATGCATTTTGTTGTTTGAATTGTTAAGTAAATGATAATTAAATGTTTGCTTGTAACAATAATTATCAATAGTTCATTAAGGCTGGGGCTATTTACACAATTGTCGTCGCCGTATAAGCAATGCTCTGACTATCTCGTGGGGTGCGTGTACTGAACTCTAACTAGCCCCATGAAATTGTGTATTTATTTCATAATTAAGCTCAAGTTGATTTATGCTTTTGTTTATAATTTATGTAAATGTTTTCAATCGAAGCACGTATGACAATATTTTCGACTCGGCCGAACTGTTAACGAGCTAACAACGAATTTCATGCTCCATCAAATTGGCAGCAATATTAAGTATGTGATATTGATATTCATTCTCTCCTACTACTGCTATTACTTAGTATTATTATTATTAGTTAGATTGTCGCGGTGAAGTCAGAGATTAGCTTCAAGGGGCGAGCCGGTTTCAATTCCAATTCACTGATATCGGAATTATACTATTTTCGGCTTCTATGATTTCATTTTCATAAACAAGTTTCCAGGCAGCGGATTTCACGGCTTTTAATTATGCGTTAGAGCATTCTCTGCACATGGAAATCTCATTGCTCTGCCACAATAAATGTTTAAATAAATGGCTGCAATTATTTATGCGTCACACCCAATCGATTTCGACTTTGAGATCGACTTCGAGTTCGACTTCTATGATAGCCGCTGCCCGAGGCGTCTCAAATCACAAATCTCCAATCTGCAATCTCTCGTTTCTAGTTTCGGGCTTTCAGTTTTGAATCAATGAAAATGTTTTATTGATGTGTTGTAGCTAATGTAATTTTTTGTATTGTTTAAATTATTGCCGCCTTTGGTTCGAGCAATCATTATTATTTTTTATGTGCCTGCTTGACCACCATCGGAGTTGTTCACTTTTTTATAGCTGTTGTCATTTCGATTCTCGTTACTTTTTTGTTATTTTGTGTCTTGATTACACTATGCAACAAGAGAGCAGAGAATATTTTAGTTTTTCTAATACAAAACTCATTAAAGTTGAGCAGAATAAACTATTTATCTTTATTGAGTATTTGACTCAGAGTATAAATAGATTAAAGTATTTAAAATATTTACTAAAACCATGTTAAATAGTGTTATTACAACTGCTGTGCCTGTGAGATATTTTTATTATTTTCAGCGTCCCGCTGTGTCTTCGACAACTACTGTTTTGGTAGTTGAAGTCTTAACAATATCGTTAAGCTCAGTGTAGAATTTCCGGTGTGACAAGAGTAAAGCACGTAATGCAGCAAGAATTTCGTAATAAAAAATAATTCTAGGTTTCTCCCAGTTGTAATCTGTTTTCTTAAGAAAAACTTAAATTAAAAATCTAGTAAATATTTAATGCAGGTAATCAAAGTATAGTTAGTCATGATTTCCAAAATACTATAACAATAATTTAGGGTAGTCCAGGATATGATTTTAAATTGTATATAAACATTGATTTATCTATAAATTTATTCTTAATTTATATAAAATCGCATGTATTTAAGGGAAAATTAATAGACATTGCTTGCATCGCTTTTACAGGATGCTTTGTAGTCGTGCATGCCTTAAAGAAGTAATCTACTTAGCTCTAGTGCAGACAATTTATTCTGCTGATTAAATATATGTAGTAATACAATACGACAAATATATTTGGAAGCAACTTGTTGCTATTAACTTTGTTTACTTCTTCGAGAAAACCAATCTCCAATATCGACTAGATAATACCCTACAAAAATAAAAGAAAATGACAGAAGTTCTTCCCATGCAGCAAAGATTTCTCTATAGAAATCCCTTTAAATAAAACCCATATCAATTTTAATAAGTAATATAGAATCGTGTAATCTTGAGATTGATATAGATTAAAACTGATAAATATTCCAGGGTATAACAAAACATAATAAATGCAATCTCCATTGAAAAATTGCGTTATTATTTAGTGACAAATTACGCCTTATCTGTGCTGCTGCTATTGTCGAGCTATTTATGTATAAAGTACTATATAAAGCTATGTACGGGTGGGTATGTATTCATATACGCTCAGACAAGGCAAATAGGTCCACAGTCGTGAAATCTTAGCAGAATCCGTAGCATCTTTGGAACCGTAATAAGAAACTAAACCCACGATGGAGTACAATAAGAACTTATTCGCATTAGCTGGCATTATATTGGCACTCAATGTGGCTGGATCTGAGGCCAATTTGTGGGACGATATAACCGATAAATTTGTAAGTTTTGTCACATTTTAAAGAGTATATAATTGTTGATGACTCTGTTCTCCACTTTATAGGAAGACCTAATTGATGCTATTAAAGATTTGTTTAATTAAATGTTAACAACTTATTATGTGCATGTGTTGAAAGTGACTGAATAATAAAACTAATTTTGCGAGCAACCTTTAAATTAATAGATGAAGTAAATTAGCGGACATAAAGGAACTAAACTTAATGACTTTTCTACTGTATTGTATGTATATGTAATGCATACTATTTCAGGTATATAAGGCAAGTGTTTAGTAAGCTCCACATAAGCATTTTTCTTTTGATTTCATAAGTATTAATCAGTCTAAGCTAGGAGCCACGAATGAAAGTACTCTTTGAACTGTCACAGGTTTCCTTATGGGACACTAGAAACAAAACTGAGTACTGAGAATACCAAATTGAAATAATTATAATAAAATGAATTAGTTAAAAATTTTTAAAATTATACAAAAGATTTCAGTTGAGATTCTCATCAATCTCTTTGATCAATTTGTGTTCTCCACTAAATAGAGTTCTTTAAGAATGTGTATAAATATTTTCCAGTTTCCCTTCTTGAAAGCGGCAAGGGGTAAGTAAGTGTGAAAGGCAAGTGTGTGGCTCTTCTTAATTTCCACTTAGAGTGACGTTTCTTGTATTTTTTGGGGTCATTTCAATCAGCACCTGTCAGTTGGCCAGAGTTGCCAGCGTTGGCGTGTGAAGTATATCTCATGTCTAGACTCTAGACGGTAGAAAAGTTTGTTGAAAATTAATTTAAAGAAATTGTTTAGCCGTGGGGCAGACGCTGTTGAAAAGTGTTTCTTAGAACACTTTCGCCTGCATCAAGTGGGTTTTCAGCTGTGTTTTTTTTTTGCATATCGATAAACGTTCGATTGTAGCCCCGTTTGCCATTTATAATTTATGCGATTCGGCGCACTTTATGACAGGCTAACAAATTTCCTGCTGCCGCCCCATGTGGTCAGTAGTAGTAGTAGAAAAACGGCGGCCAGCGAGAGATTCAAGATACAAGATACAAGTATAAGATACAAACGCCAAAGGCAGTTGCCATCAAGGACGGCGATGGAGTTACAAAAAGCTTGGCAGTGCACTGAGAGAAAGGATTATGACATATGAAAATACTAATTTTTATATTCATATTTTAACTATTTAGCAGTCGACAGACGAAAATATGATTAAATGAATTAAAAATGTATAAAATTGTTAATTTAAAATGTAATGTTTAAATATTTGTTTCAATTAAATTATGATTATTTCTAATTTTAGTGTTTTTTATTAATATTTTAAAAAGAAATAATTAGCTGTTTTTTTTTTTACTTTTTTGAAATTTTTAATAATTTTTTTAATATTTAGAATATTACATTTGTTGATCAAGTTATAGTTTAATGTACAATTTAAAATATTAATCGTATATTTATTGAAATGGAATTTGTTTATTTTATTAACATTAATTTACATTTTTAAAATAAATAATTAACTGTCTTTGTTTATTTTAATATCTATTAATTTATTTTAAATTTGTACATTTAGTTATTATTAATTATTAATATTTTTAATTTAAATGTAAAACTATTTACATAAATAAAATTTTTTGAAATTTTATGTAAAATTTTTAATATTAAATTTAATTTAATGTATAATATTTATTTTAGAATATTATTGCTATTTCTATTTAATTTAAATTGGTTTATTTTATTATGATTCCCGTTGTTTTAAATTTCAATATTAATTATAACAATATTTATTTTCATGATGTGAAACTGTTTTCTATTCTGGTTCAACTTCTATACTTTTACTATTTATTTTTCTATATTTTTACGAATATATTTTCTTCAAGTGTAGCAAATGCCATGAAGCGCATAATCGAAAACAGAATACACGCGTGCGCTAAAGCCTGACGCCGCTGTTCAACTCGTAAATTATGATATACCCAAAGCCTAGGCCAGCGATCTGAGCAGAATGCAGGCGGAGGAGAACCGCTTGAGCCAGAGCATAAATATAGTATTCAAGTTGATTGCAATCGGCAGTTGAACAAGGCGCCGACGTCGATGCCGATGCCGATGTCGACGCTGACTTTTAGCTAGAAAAGGTGAGCAACTTGGGGGTATTATCATCTTTTGTCATGATCAGAGCTCAGCTCTAACCTGCCCACCCACAAAGCGGGCAGCGAGTTGAGCTCACTCACGCCGTAATTTGTCAGGTATCTCAATGTCCCATCGTCTCGTATCTAAACTGTACATCAGCCTCTCCCCCGTATTGCATCATTGCGCAAACATTTCGCACTGGTCAGTTGGCTAAGTGGAGAGTGATTAGACACAGCAGCAGCAGCAGTAATAGTAACGACAAACAATAACACTCGACTTGAAATGAATGTTAACATTCTGAGCCCATGGGGCGTATGCGCAATTTGCATATGCGAACTATTGATGCGATGACGCCGCTTCATTAGACGTGTGCATCCCAGCTGCATTGCCTTGCTAATGAATCAGTGCTCTACTCACCAGTCGATTCGACTGCAGTATATTGTTTGGATTCTTCAGATATGGCATGCACTATAGACTATAGACAAAGAAAGGTAAATCGATCTGAGTAGTGTGTGATGATCTCTTGGAGGATGGAAGTAAATCAGTAGCCTTGTTTATGAAAACTTTAATAGAACTAATAAAATGTTTATAGCAGTTGTAACAATCGGCTAATATTCGTGTGTAAAACCTATTCACTCATTCACTTTCATTCAAAAAGTTTATTAGAAAAATCTTTTACTTAACTTACTCTAAGGTCATTTAGTTTACTCTACTATAACCAAACGTTTAGGATTCTCTCATCTGCCTAAGGACGCTGATAAATTAGATGATTAATTTGAAGTTTAGAGTGTAACGAGGTAAACTATTTAGTACCCTTTCCCCAATAAAGTCGTGTAACTCTTTAGATTCCATTGAGCATAGTTGAAAGTTGTTATTCACATTCTGCAAATCTACTCCAGCTCCTGTCTCTGTTATAAATCTATTAAATAGTCTAGAGTCTCAATACAGAGTATCTCCAAGTTGTGATTCCCTGTTGCAAGAGTCATACCCGCAGCTTTGTGCTATTGCCGCCAATTTATAAACATTTACGCTATTGCATTGATTAGCCGCCAGCGATAAGTTGAAGCGACTTTTAAGACCCGGCCCGTGTTGAGTCCGCTGTACGTAATTGAATTTCAAATGGTCGCTGTCCCGGTGAAAGTATAGTAAGTCTCGCAAATTTCATTGAAAAGGCCACAGTCGAGACGATCGGCTAATGCAAAAAATATAAAAAACACTGCCTTTATGTTGCCTTTTTATTATTTTGAGGCCAGTTTTTATGAGCCAGTCGTGAGCGTATAAACAACAACTGATTTCAACTTAAAAATTTCTGAAACTGAAATTGATTTTTGCGCTGCGTAATTGTGCGACTAGAGTTTGCTTTTTCGCATGAGCAGGTGGAACGGAACGTTTCTAGAGATTGAAAATATTTATTAATATATGCAAATATTTGGAGGTCAAGTTGAATGGTTAACTGGCCAAATAGACGCATCGCTCCGCATTTGGTGACAACTTGTAAACATTTTTAACGCCAAGTCGGCAAGTCGGCAGGTCGGCATTTGGCATATGCTTTCTGGTTCTGAGATTTTGGAATAATACGTCGTATTCGTGTCATATGCAAACGAGTTGCCAGAATAAGGCGACAACATCCAAACTCAACACAATGCTCTGAAATTCGATAGCCCAAAACCCCAACAAAAATAGCAACTATGTGGAGTGTAAATAATGAGTTGTGAATATGTAGAATATTCACGCTGTTGACAGTTCACAGTAAGCACCGAAACCAGTTAAGCCCAGTGGCTTAGACCCAAGGGGATTACCACTATCGGATATCACCATAATGATTCCGAAAAGGCTGCAGTCGTGAGTACTCTTAGAACCCTTTCAACAGATACATTTCCAATTGAAATCCTTTGTTTTCTTTTGACAGTATCTATTGAGCTCTAAAGTGTCAGAGACACAGACACAGATGCTTGACCACAATCATCAGCCACTTGACCGCAGGCAGCAACAAAATATGAAGTAATTTCATCTGAAAGACGTTAACATAATGCCAGCGAATTTCAATTGGCCTAAAGCATCATAATTATGCCATTACGATTACGAGTGCTCATTACTTTGAGGCGAATTTCACGACCTTCAATGCGAATGGCAGATCGCAGATCGCGGATCGCGGATTGCGCTGAAGTGGCAACAGTTTGTGCCGTTGTACGGTCTACAAATTATAATTGGACATTAAGCTGTTGCCGGAGTGGCATGCCGACACATCCAGACAATAGGGAATGAGTCAACAAGTGGCTCTAACAATTGCCCAAACAAACGGAAGTTGTGTGTGTCTCCAAGGCTGTGGCTCTGGCTCTGGCTCTGCCTCATTTCATTCATCCGCATCACGAATTGAATTACTACTATATAGGTTGAAGAGATGGCTCGAAATAAAAACAAAATACGAGTACGAGCTCAACTAACACCTGTTGCATACGAAATGAGTGTGCTCAAATATGAATATGATGATATACACTGAGATTTTATCAGCCTCAATTCAGCAACTTTCCCACAACCTATCAAAATTCAACAAGTGCCGCATCGACTTAAGTAGATCCCCCCATATCAATTTCGTATCTTATAAACATACAAAATTCCCTCAGCCATTTAAGCAAGAAATCTTAAGGAAGTATTTACTCGGCATGGGCGACTTTTTAATATGCTTTAAAACATAATTCGGTTACATAATGTGGGAAATTTAAGAAGTTATTGGCTATATCTATACTTGGGGTTTAAAATGGAAAGGAATGAAAGGATGCATTTCGCAGTTGGTACCATTTTAAAGCATCCACTAAGCATATCAAATTATGATGCGATACCCATGTATATAAAGTGTGTAACAGTTGGTAAATGTAGGCAAACATAAACATAAAATATTTAAAAAAAATATATATTAATTAATACAAACTTATTACAAAAATTATATACAAAATATATTTGAATTTTTGATTTATTAAATTAAAATAAAATTTAATATTTTTAGCTAGTTATTCTGACACATTTGTAGCCCCTTAGTTAATTTTGTTTTTGGCTTTTAATTTATGTAAAATTAATTATAAAATATGTAAAAAATTTATTTTATAAATATATCCATTAATACCAAATTATTACAAGACATACATATGTTCAATATATAATTTAATTTTCATTTATTAAATTAAAATTAAATTCAATATTTTTAGCCAATATTCAATATTTCAATATTTTTGAGCCTTTTAATTACTTTTGTATTGTTGCTTCTAATGTAGTCAAAAATAATTATAAAATACTGTTAATAATATATTTAAAAATATATGCATTAATAAAAAATTATTACAAAATATGTATACAATATATAATAGAATTTTTGATTCATTAAATTAAAATAAAATTCAATATTTTTAGTCAGTAATTCTGGCAAAGGTTGTTACTTTTGCCTTAGGATCTTAATACACATATTTAATAAAAATATGTACTATTAAAGTATTTTTTGCAGTGGAAATTTGGTCCTATGTAAATTTTAGTCTACATCATTTTATTAGCCAAAGAACCCATAAAAGATATACCCTTTACAAGGGCAACTGCAGCCGTTTCTGTTGGCAACTGCATAAATCAAAATGTAAAGCTCCGATTACCGGGGCGAAAAGAGCAAGACGAGGCAACTTTTTGCCACAAGATGGAACTGATGATGGCACTGGGGCTGGCATAATAACAGAGAGCTGGCCACAGAGAACTTCTTGGAGCACGATGCAAACAGAACGGACAGCGTGACTGGATAAAATGCCAAGCCACACAGATGCAAACACAGCTCAAACCTTATACCCAATCGAAACCCTCGATGGGGGGGCCAAGGGAACAGGGGGAACAGCTGGCGAGACATCTTCTCCAAGTTTCCAATCGTCGTGGGTCGGCAAAATTCAAACAAATCGCTCAAACAATGCTACAAGAGAATGAGCTGAAAGCAGCAAAGCTCCAAAGAAAACGAGAAACGAAAAACGAAAAACAAAAAATAAAAAATAATACAAAAGCAATATTTGACACGACTCGCGCAACTTTGTTGCTTTTCTCAGAGTGTTTTTTCTTCTATTTTTTATAAATTCGTTTTCTGACATGCTATTAGAAAACCGCACAATGCGTTTCGAACCGGGATCAGATTTCATTTAATTGATAAGAAAAACGTGTACATTTAGATAAGCTAAAGACGCAATACGATGCTGAAACTGCATTTGGTGGAGATTCATTTTCAGAGTGTTTGACAAAGTGTCTTGGACTGTTTCACACACATTAGGGTTAGTGTATAGTAAGTTGGTCACACCAATTCCAGCAACAATATTGAGCTATAAGGATGGGGAATAAAACTGGGCGAAAAATAACTTACATATAAGAATACGGAAAGGTTACAGTCGGTCGCATCGACAGTAGGAGAATGTAAATTGTTTTTCCTCGTGCGCCAATAGGAGAGCAGACGACGAGACGTTACAGCGCTTTTAATATATTACGAGTATGTAGGTCTGTATACACATACAAATATACGCGTAAACACACACACTAACAAATATTTACACAAAATAGTAGTAGAGAAGGACAGAGGGAGAATATGGAATATATCCAGACTGTATTATCCGATTAGACTGTAATTCACAGCAATCAATTCTAAGTCGGCATTTACACGATGCAGCATTTGCCTCGTGAAGCATTGGTTTGTAGGCAAGAGATGTAGGGAGGTAATGCTTCACGTCTTACCCCTCTACACCCTTTGCTACAAACTCTATGCATTATGACGCAAATACTTCACCGTGTAAATGCCGACCAAGTGTGTATCTTTGAAACCGATACTGCTGTGACTTTTCGGGGTTAGTGGAGGAGGTATCAGAAATCGAAAATAAACTTCATCTGCTTGCACTATAGGACGGCAAAATATGGTGTCTGTAGCTCTCATATATAGCTATATCAACTCAGTTCTTCATCCTGATCACCAATATACACAAATACTTTGTGAGGTCTGCCACGCCTTCTTCTGCCTTATGTCACTTTGAATATTGATTTACTTTAAAGTCAAATTAGTCAAACACTTTCAGTTTAGCTCAGTAAAGTCTAAAACTATATAGTACGTTGCTCAATTTACTTAATTTATCTAGTATTTCCTCCATTTGTTTATATTTATGCACACCTTGTTCTTGAATGTTTCTCTGAGTGTAGCCTTACTTAGATTTATGTCTGAGCAATTTAGCTGTGAACATTGTACTGGACTACTCATTCATAGCCGCGTTAGCTCTCGGCTTTGGTGTTCATATTTTGGCTAATGACTGACACAAACAAAAAATTAAATGGCCACAAAAAACTACAACATAAAAAGTAGTTATGCCGCTGCAATCGTTGTTGTTGCTGTTGCTGTTGTTGTTGTGTGTTGGGTAGTGTAGTGTATTAAGTGTTGTTGGCGCACAAATTTGTTCACATTATGTTTAGAGTTTTTGTGTGTTTGTGTTCTTGTTAATGCCGTGTTTATATTTAAGTTTATTATTATGGCCTTTGTGCACTGTGGAACACTTATTGGCTGCTTGGCTTGTTTATTATTTTATTTTATTTTATTTTGTTTTCCTTTTTGTTTACTTTGTTAGCCAAGTTCACTTTGTTGCGAGGGTCACTGTTGTGTTGTGGTATTGGCTATGCTTAATTCAGTTGCTTGTGGGCGTGGCAGAAATAATTTATGAATGCTATTGATGGATTACCGACAGGCAGAGAGACCGACGGACTGACAGAGCGACAGACAAAAGCTCAATGGCTGCATTGCTCAACCACTTTAAGCCTATTAAAAGCTGGCCATGTGCAACGAATGCTCGGCTCAGCTGTTGGGCTTATAAAAGAGATACTCTTTGAAAACTGTGCCATACACAACTGCAACAACAACAACAACAACCACGACGACGACCAAGTGATCTGTTACCCGTAATGTGAAATCGACAAATTGCCAAATAACTGAGTGCACAAAAACAAATACTCCCAGGCATTGCTAAAGCCACAGCCTGAGATCTCTGTGCTTCAAAGTAGCCGCCACTCAATGCAAAGAAATCCGACTTACAGTGGGCCAAAGAGTTGCTAAAAAGCAATCGAGTGAAGATTAACTCCAATATACAGTATATAACTCATACTCTAAAATTAACTGAAAATTATTTGAAATATATTTTAAATAAATTTGCTAATTTATTACTTTTCAATTTAAATCTCAGATTTTTAAGTATTCCAATGAGCAACAAAAAAAATATATATAATCTTTCGTCTATATTATTATGTTTTATACCTACCATATAAAATGTATAAGCTCTTTTGAATAAATTTTATGAATTTTAATCCAAATAAATTAAATCAAAGTTGCTAATAAATTATTAAACATGGTTATGTAGAATATGCATATAATACTTTTAACACTCGAGTCGTAGTCCTTTAGTACTCTTATCATAAGTAGTATAATAATTAATATTATATAAAGTAAAATTCCCTCTTCTTGTCAACCTCGCAGATACTGAAAGTTTCAATAAAAGATTTACTATTCATGACGAAGGTGGAGGGACTTTTGGACCGATAGGCAACACTCTTGTCACAAAAGATCGTCTGATGGAGGTTTTAGTTACTATTATTAGTTATTTCTTTTTCATTTTCTTATAAATATATAAAGTTATTCAATACCTGGCAACTAGTTTGAATATTTTCTGATTTTTATCATTTACATTTTATCTTTTACATTACATATTTTTTAAAAATATTCTTTATACTAGTGTACAAACTTAATTTGTATTAAGTCTTCAATGAACCAAGTTTTAAGACAGTCAAAAAATATTTCTAAAGCCCTGCAGTCAATTTCTTTCCACATACAGAAATTTCTGTAAATAATTATTTTTCTTTGACAACCTCAACACCTTTACGGCCACATTTTGTGGCCAGTTAACCCATTGTGACCCCTTGGCATGCAATTGGCACGCGAATCTCCATTGAAATCTGAATTTTTGCCAGCAAAATTGTTTGCGTGCCTCACTTTTGCTTATTATTTTTGTTGTTTCCACTTATTCTGCTGTTGCTTGCTTATCTCTGTGTCGGCTGCTTGAGCAAACATGCAACATTTTGACTGCCGTCGTAAAGTATCTGCCAGATAGTCAGCAAGCTTATTAAAACGCAATCAGCTCAGGAAGCCATCTCAGTCAATATATAAGAGTATCTATAAGTACGAATGTGTGTGTGAGTGTGCGTGTGTGTATACTACTTGAGGCTGGTTTTGACCATAAGGCGCAGTGGCTGCAAACCGCCTTCAAAACTATGCGAGGCATTTGTGTCAAACACGCGACCCAGTCGCCAGCCATTCGCAGTCCTCCCAATTGGTCCCCCAAGTGCTGCACGGCGATACCATTGTTCGGTGGCTAAGCGGACTGCCAATGATACTAGTTACCCGCTGACAAGTACACTCGGAAAAACAAAGCACACAAACTGCAGTCAACCAAGTGTAGTTTATTAGCTCACATTTTATTTACAATTCACTTTGATTTCTTTCAGTGTAGTGCCTGCTGCTTGTTGCTGCAGCATGTTGCCAAAACTGATTACACCAAAAAGGGGCAACTGGCTTAGAAAGTCGGCAACAGTTGCTGAAAGAAAGTCAAATGCCAATGTTGCTACTTACATGTTGCTGCTGTTGCAATGTTGCAAGCGTTGCTGTTGTTAATGTAAATGTTGCTGCTGTTGTTGCTGCTGCAATTGTTGCTGTTTGCTGTGCGCTTTAATTAGCAGCTGCAGGGCAAGGTCTCTGCCATGTTGGACATTGCATCTTCAGTATGACGGATTGTTGTTGCTGTTGCTGTTGTTAGCGCTGTCTACCGGCAACTGTTGTTGCCTTTTGATATCTTCGATTGCACTTTCTGACGTGCTGCTGCTGTTGCTGTTGCTGTTGCTATTGTTGTTGCTGTCGTCGCTTGCCAGTTGCATGTTAATTAAGCGCGCCTTGACTGCATTTGCCTCCAGCTGGCTGTTGCTGCTGCTGCTGCTGCTGTTGCACTGTTCACTGCAATGTAAAGTTGTTAGAGTGATTGTTGCGGTTATTGCTGCTCATGTTTCGCTCGTTGCTTATGCTGAACATTTGTTTTATGTCAACTTGATGAACAGTTCAAGTATCTATTAGATAAATTACGAGCCGCATGACACGAAAGACGTGAGTGCATGAATATCATCCAGTCATGCCTGTGACATCTATAGTACCATAAAGCCTTTAACACTCTGCAAACACTGTTCAACCCAGCACATAACTTCAAATATATTTCGAGATCATAATTTGTCTAGAGACCGAGGCAGTTGACCTACTAAATGCACTCAAAATGCATCGAAAATAAAACTTATATATCGACCTAGTCGGAGAGTATTGTAAAACTATAAAAAAGTGTTTTTATTCGTATTTTTAGCAGATCCTTGCACTCGCTACTCTATTTTACGATATGAAATACTTTTAAAGATATTTTAGATCATTTTTGGAATCAATGTTGATACATATAAAATTATATTTTATATCCCTAAAGTAATTGGGAAATGTCAGATATAAAAGCAGAGAGAAGTTCCGATATGAAATACTGAAAAGGTGTTAATCTTTTGGTACATTTTAGTAAGGTTTTGAAAATACTACTGATACACAGAAAAATATCTCCTATATGCCTAAAGTAATTGTGAAATGTAAGCCATAAAAGCAGAGTAATTTTCAATATATTATAAGTCAAACTTATGTTGTGAAAATATCGGTTTTAATCAGGTATATATATATAGGTTTTATGTGTGTAATAGTCTCTTTAAATCAACTGTGTTCTAGAGCTATATATATTTATTTTTATTTTATATATTTTTCCAATATTCATTCGTTAATTTCATTGAATATTTCCTTGAATTTATGCTATTCTATATAAATGACACATATAGGAAAATGTGCATGAAAAATGTATAGAATTATCTCCTCCAGTTGCTTTCCTAATCAGTAATACTCCGAATTGCCGCAATTAAGCTTAGAATTTATGTCACGCCTTTGATTAGCAAAGATTCGAGATGCGAGATTGGAGCACAACAAGGTTTTCACACACACAATAGTGCTGTCCATAAGTCAGGCACACAGAGTGCAACCCACACAAAGAATTCATAAAAAAAATCACAAAACAAAACAGAGATTGAATCAAGTGTTTTTTGCGTTGGTGTCAGGTATTTCTTTTAAGCCAAATTCAATACCTAACAACAATTAAACACGGCGGAAAAGAATATCGAAATTGAATTCGAATTCCCGCAAAATCCAAGCCAAACTAAGCCAAAATTTATTGGTTTGTGATTTTGGCTTTATGGCCAGGTCGTAAAAGTCGCAAAAGAACACTTGAAAAAATAATGGCGTGGGTTAGCAGTTAGTACGAAAACCTCTAAGTGAGTCAGTCGAGAGAACGTATGGAGACTTGGGGAAGCGTGGAGTGAATAGTGTAGAATAGTGAGTGCGGGGCATCTTCAAGTCAGCTGCAACAAAGTTTGCTTTAAGGTTTTTTACTAGTCATTGCAGGTGGCTGGCCCGACTCTTTGATCTCTCGGAATCTTAAAACACGCCAGTGCCGAGTTGAGTTTAGAGGGTTCTAATGCATTTTTAATGATTTAATTTCTTGTTATTTCTTTTACTACTTTAATATGACTCGTTTTGTAATTCATTTTTTACTGTTTTAATTCGGTTTTTCGGACAGTTTTCATGCGTCGACGCACCTGTTTCACTGTTGGACGCTTTTAAAGGCAAAACAAAAGCAGCTGCCGCCAATTACAAGCACCGAAACGTTTTGCAGCTAATGTAACGACATTTTTGTTGCATTTTTTCCCACACACCACACCACAACGGCACAGCACAGTAAATCCAAATCCAAATCGAAACGGAAACCGAAAATCCAAAAACCGAACCGAGCACAAGCGAAGTCCGATGTTACAAGCGCGGCGAACGAATCGAGACTGCCTGCAGCCAGGCGATGAGAAGGTGCAGTTAGCTGCTCTGCTGCCAGATCTTGATCGTTATGCACACATACTCACGCACACACTCACACACTAACACACACACCCTCGTTCTCCCGCACTCGAATGCTTCTCGCTGTTCTCGCTCTCTGCGGCTCTCTCGGCGCCCAGGCCAACTTCACACAAAAAAAAAAGTTCTAGCTCGTGTTGAACAATAACAAAAATTCTGTACGCGTCGCGACTGCGTTTTGTTTGCCGTTGTTGTTAGCTAGCCGCGCTGCCCACAACTGAGCGCCAGGTGCGACTGAGCCGCAGTCATGGCTTGGGCGCTCTCTGCCATTGTAGAAAGCAGCGACGCGACGCAACGCAGCGTCGTTGTTGTTGTGCTTGTAGTTGTTGTCGCAGCATAGGCTTCAATGGGTTAACTGGTATCGTGTAGTTGTTATTGTAACTGCTTTTTGTCGTACATGCGACGTTTTTGCCACAATAAGCGAGCCGGCCTCAGTGCACTGTGCAAAAAACTTTGCACTTAAATGTAACCATTTCTAACCTTTAAACGAAAACTGTAACTAAATAAGGATTTACATAGTTAAATGTGAAGTGTGTCTGGCTTTATATTACATATACATATTATAGACATATACATAATATAATTATTTTTTTTATAGAATTTTATATATATTTGTTATACATATTTGAATGCTTTGCCTCTTTGTTTTCTTTCAGCTGTCCTTCCTATTCTATCCTGCTGCTTGTTCTTCTTCTTGCATGCTCTCTCGCATTCGTCTTATTCTCACTCTCTTTCCCCTCTCTTCCGCACACATAGCTATGCTAATGAGTTGTTTTAAACTCAGGTAGAGGGTAGTCCTAGGTACATATGTAGCTGGCACTACGTGAGACGTGACGTCTGCATTTTTCAGTCGTTTCTTCGCAGAATCGTTCATCAAAACAAACAGTATGAACCGGAGGCTGAGTAATATGACATTTTGGACCGAATGTGAATGACCATCATACGAGAGTTGTATGAATGAACCCCTGACTATAGACACATCTCCCGGCAGGGCAATACCACTCGGAATATCACGTGCCCAAGACTGAGACTGAGACTGAGACTTGCCCTCTGAGCAGACATAAATTCGCTGCCTTGATTGTGTTTGACTTTAAGGCACTTTGTGGCATAAATCACAGAGAGTGAGAGAGGCTGGAGAGAGGGGGCAGAGACTGCGACTAGTCTCACTAGAGAGAACGAGGGTTTGACCTGCGGGTTAATTGCTGACAATTTTGCAGAGCCCAAAAAGAAAACATTGCAACAAGAAGAGGAGAGTGGAGGGCACTTGGCCAGCTTTAGCTTTGGCTAACTGCTGCGATTTTAATCTTTATTTATAGGCTTCTCGCATGCGTAACGGCTGTGTGTGTGTGCGTGTGTGTGTGTGTGTGTGTGTGTGTGTGTAAGTAGTAGTAACTGACATTTGGCATTGGTATGGTAACAAGACAAGACAGTCTGATCATCAATAAGCAGCTGCCGGCAGCGCATGCGCTTCTCCTTCCCATTCTCCAATGCCACTCTCTCTCTCTCTCTCTTCTCATTCTCATGCCCCTGCCTCTCCCTCTCCTCCACACGTATGCCAATTTCGCCCATTAACGAGCGCCAAGGAGCAGGCCAAAAGCGATTTGCAACTACTCCTCGTTGTGGCCGTTTGCTGTTGTTGCCTTTGGCAAGCTAACGAAGTTGACAACTTGATGACATTTGATCTCTTGGCTCGAACGATCACAACAACAAGAAGAAGAACAACAACAACATGCTTTGAGAGGCAAAAGCCAAAACCGCAACTGACAGCATTGATCAGATGAAACGATCTTAGACCATCAGCCACGTATTGCCTTGGTCAGTTTATTTCTATAGATCTGGTCTGGGTCTCGGTATCGATATCGGACCTGGCAATTGGGTTGCATGCGCACAGCAGGACAGTACACTGCACGCTTTTACACTAGCCTACAAATTTGAGTACAATTTAGGAGCATCAATAGTCAAGTGGTATGTACACATATTGAGGATGATTCACTTGATGAGTTTTATTATAATAAGATAATATTGAAAACTCAGTAAAGCTATAGTCGAATGCTGCCTACAATTTGGTGCAAAAAATTTAGAAAAGGTATAGCGCGTATAACATATTGTTTATACATAGAGCATGCTTTACTTGATAAGTTTCATAACAATAGGAAAATACTAAAATTCGGTAAGGCTACAGTCGAGCGCTGCTGACAATCTGGTGCTAAAACAAAGAAAATGCCTTTACTATATTGTTTATACATAGAGGATGCTTTACTTGATGAGTTTTATCATAAAAAACTCGGAAAGCTACAGTCGGCTTCAACCGACAGTAGGAGACCCTGTACTTTCCTTTGCACACACACACACTAACACTCACACATGCACACATAGCGCAAAGTCACACGCAACCACACATACGCTCGCGCTGCTCCCCCTTACCTAGTACAAGGAATTGAATCTTGAATATCTCCGGTGTTTATTATCCGATTGGGCCGAAATTCACAGAACAGATAAAGATTATCATAAGATTATCGTATGCCAAAACACAAGTTTGTATGTTTAATATGTGGCAGTTTTTCGCGGTTTTTGGGGGAGGGGGGGGAGGTATCAAAAATCTAAAACAAACTTGATCTGCTTGCGCTATAGGGGCATCTAACTGCCAAATATGATGTCTCTAGCTCTTACAGTTTCCGAGATCTAGGTGTTCATACGGACGGACAGACAGACGGACAGACAGACGGACAGACGGACATGGCTAGATCGACTCAGCTCGTCGTCCTGATCAAGAATATATATACTTTGTGGAATGCCTTGACAAGCACTTCTCACACATACAGACACACATAGTATAAGTACATGTTTACCATTTATTTAAGAATAAAGCTAACACCCATACAAAAAATGAAGCCTGCCAAAACTGCAGACTGACTAAGAGAATGCAGAGCAGCTACACATACAGTATGTTGAAAGTATAAGTTTAGGACTAGTTTAAGTATATATAAGTATAAGTATATATATATATGTATAAATGTCTCTAGAGTTTGGCTTTCACTGCAGCAGCAGTCACTGCGAGTTGTGGCTGGGACTTTTGTTGTTTTGGTAACTCTTCCTCCTCTGGCAACAGATTGCCCGCCCCGAAGATATTGCGTGGATCCAAATGCTTTTTGGCAGCACCGTAGAGCGACGATCCCGTCTCAGTGACCGCATTGCGGTACCAGTGACTGCGTATCTTGCCCACGCCATGGTGATGGGACAGTGAACCACCGCAGGCGAGGATCTCCTCGCGTGCACTGTGCTCGATGGCCTCGAAGATCTCCACGGGATTGGGTATGCTCAAGTAGCGAAAGCCGAAGTAAAAGTATATGCATGCGCCGGCATCATACGTCTGCGTCACCCGACAGGATATGGTGTAATGTGAGATGTTATGCTTCGAACACTCCTGCAAATTTTGAATTGATTAGAATCTGTGTGTCTCCTGCAATACCCTAAAGATATACCCACCGAGACCACACGCTGTTTCACACTGCGACAGAGCAGGCTGCAACGATCCCAGGGCACGGATGTTTCAAAGGATTCGGCTACAATGCCTTGATGCAGAGCAAAGTCCTGAAAGGGAGAGAGTAAACATTAGTTATGGACAAAGAGAACTCAATCAAGATATCAATTTGAACGCCCCACTCACCCTAATGTAGGCGATGACAAAAGTGAATAGATAGCCTCGCTCGCCATTCTGACCACCTGCCGCAAATCCCTTGTAGCGTGCGGCGATCTCATAGATGAGCGCCTCCTGGCGCTGCACCTCCTTGGCCTCACCCTCGAACAGCAGGGTGGCGGCACAGATGTGCTTCAGGTCGAAGCCCTTCCAGTGGGTTACGTAACGCTGCTTGATCGCATCCATACAGCTGGCCATCCAGGTTTTCTCTGGCTTGAGCGCCTGACCGAAGAGGAACTGCTCGTTGTCCATGAGACGCACTGAAGCCGGCTGGCAGCGCCGTAGCGCGACCTCGCGCATGAACTGCACACCCTGCTCAAAGTCGGGGAATGCCAGAGATCCGTAGCGCTGCACCGTTGGCAAGGGTCGCACCTTGAGCACAACCTCAGTGATGACACCCAGTGTGCCCTCCGATCCCATTATGATGTGATTGAAGTCCGGGCCGCAGCTCACGCGTGGAGCACTGCACTCGCGCTCCAGGGTGCCGGTGGGTGTGACCATGCGAACCCGCACGACCAGATCCTCAATGTTGCCGTAGACATTCTTCTTCATGCCAGACGCACGCGTGGCCACCCAGCCGCCCAGGGTGCTGAACTCATAGGAGTCGGGTTCGTGGCCAACGGTGAGGCCCTGCTCGCGCAGCACTCGCTCCAGATCCTGACCCACAATGCCAGACTCAAAGCAGACGGTGAGATTCGTACGATTCAGCCAGAGCATGCGATTCATCTGCGATGTGTCCAGCACGCAGATCATGCGCTCCTCCTTCTGCGGACAGGTAATGGCTCCCGATACGCTGGTGCCGCCTCCATAGGGCAGCAGCATGACGTTGTGCTTGTGCGCCAGCCTCACCAGCTGCACCACCTCGTCGTGGCAACGCGGCCACACCACCACATCCGGTATGCGTTTGAACTTATTGTGCCACAGACTGTAGATATCGTGCAGCGTCTGACCATGACAGCGCACCAGGCGATCCACACCCTCCTGCGAGTGCTCCACCTTCGTGACGCCACGCAGCTCATTGAGGAAGGGCCCATTCTGCACGGGAGTCGGGTATTGCTGCGGCAGCGTTGGAAACTCCTTACAGGGATTGACAGTCAGATTGAACTTCCCCTGCACCCATTTGGTGAAACTGGGCAACTCGCAACCACCCAGCGGGTACCTGGAAATAATGAAAGCGAAGGGTGTCAACATATCAGTGCCATCGATCATGAGGTTACGGAAATGGTGCATAGTTAAGGGTGGCATACACTTGGAGAAATAATCATGTACGTTAATACTAAATCGACTTTACAATAATATTCAGTAATATTGTCATCGATAATATTTGTATTTCGCATGTCATTTTTCACCGAAGCGCATGTATGACCGGACACTCTCATTTGCTGAGACTAACGTTAGAATGAACTGCAGCGAACACACATATCAACGCAGACATACGTATGTATGTATGTATGTATGTATGTACAAACGCCAAAGCGCATGCACGACAGGGCGCTCCGTTTCTCTCAGATCAACACTAGAACAAATTGCAGCGAGCACACATACACACACAGGCACACACACACTACGCCAAAGAGTATGAACGGATGAGTTTTTGTTTCTGGGTGTGTATGTGTGTGTGGATATTGATGTGCGTTTTGTGTCTGTCTGTATGACTTGCGAAAAAGCTACCAACTACTCCACTAGTGCTGTAAGCCCTTGAAGCAGAGGCAAAGTACAGGGTCGCCTGACTAACTGAAACCCTTAAAAGCTTTTGGCATTTTATCAGCACTTGAAATCAGTTCACAACATTTACATTATCCAAATAAAAAGATGAACACTAAAAAAAAACATACAGTATTTAACTGGAATAATTAGAATAACATATATTTTTATACTATTAAAAAAAGTATTTTATTGTGACATCAAATTTTCCCTTTTCGTTTTTCCTTTGAAGTGCACCGCACATACTCGTCGTAACTGTGACATCTAAGCAATTGAGTACATAGATTTTCCAGAATGTGGAAAAGTTCAATTACTGATCTCAACTTTAATTGCAATTGTGCGGAAACGGAAAAACTAAATTTAACAGTTCAATTAGCCGACACACCAAACTGCAGTATTTCAAAAAAGTAGGGAAAGCTACAGTCGGACGCAAAGCTACAGTCGGACGCAACCGACAGTAGGAGACCCTGTACTTTGGTTTGCCCTGGGCGTCGGTAACAGCAGCAGCATATATGAACATACTCACAAACACATATACATGTACTTATACATACACACATACACACAAACACATATACATACAATTATTCGCTCAAATACAAAAAACAATAACCAATACTCATACATACATTCATACTCACAATCAAAAATCACGCATACGCCCTAGTGGCCGCGTACACTGTGGCTTCCCCTCACCCCTACCCAAATGCCTGGTACTGAAAATTGTTTGTCCAATATCTCCGGTGTTTCTTATCCGATTGGGCTGTAACTCGCACCAAACATCCAAAGCATATAAATCTTTAATCCTACAAAAAAGGAATCCAGTGACTCTAAAACTGTATATACTAAGAACATTTTTGTAAATTTGAGGGGGAGGGGGATGACTTTTCAAACATTTGAAATAAACTTGACCTGCCTATGTAATACACGAACCTAACAAAAAAAAAATTAAGTCTCTAGCTCTTATAGTTTGCGAGATCTAGGTGTTCATACAGACAGACAGACAGACGGACAGACGGACAGACGGACAGACGGACAGACGGACAGACAGACAGGGCTATATCGACTCAGCTCGTCGTCCTGATCAAGAATATATATACTTTATGGGGTCTGCCACGCCTCCTTCTGCCTGTTACACACAAATGTCATTTGCACAAACCTAATAGACCCTTTGTACTTTTTTAAAGTACAGGGTCTAATTAAGAATTTTCAGTAATTAAACCATCCTAAGTGATCTCTATTGAAACGCGTATACAAGACAATAAGAATTATTCCATAAGAAATGTTTACTTTACATTATTTGACTAATATACACATACATATATATACTTTTTATCCTACATTAAAATATTCATACATACACTCGAAAAAGCTATAAACTAGTTCCAGAAATATTATTTTGATAACAGATTTTTAACCACAAATACCAACCGAAATTGAAACTAAACAAAAATTGTTCTATGTGTAACTGTAACATATATCTCATACTCACTTATCGCCTTTGAAGCAGATAACACCATCCTGTCCATAGAACTGAGCGTCGTTGTATCCCCAGCCATACCACTTTAGCGCCTCCTGGCTGAGCAGAACAAAAACAGAAAAAATTGAATTGATATGGCAACACTGTCAAGCTGCCGGCTTCTCACTTACCGCTTCTTGGGAATGACACTCTCCACTTGCCGGGTGACGTGCGGATCCAGCGCTAGGGATGTGCCCTCCGGCAGAAGTTCCGGGATTTCTGTGGTCACCGTATTGCGCTTAGCTGCCATTGCACGTTTATTTATTGTGAACTAAATATTTAATGCTTTTAGTTTTAGCGACAAGCAAAAAATCGATTTTTTTCTGTTTTGTTTTCGTTACGTTCGCTGTTCGAATGAGAGAAAACTCACAGCCTGCTATTGTGCTGAGATGCAATTTATTTATTTGATTTATTAGCGGTATATTGTGCCTTTGATTTACTATATTTGTATGTTGCTAGTCACAAGTACTAATTTTTCACTAATAACTAAAATTTAAATAGAAACACAACTAATATTGCTCTCTGAGACAGCTGCTGCTGCTGCCACTGCCGCTGCCTCTGTCACTACTGCTGCCAATGCACGCGCTTTTTTTGACAAACGCCAGGCGCAATGAGAGAGCACGACCGAGTGAGAGAGCGACCCACAGGGCGCAAGAGAGAGCAGCCCCCAGAGAAGGCAACACGGCTGTAGGACTGGGGGTGGAGTAGAGCGAAACGGTTGGAAATTCATAAATATATTTTCGAAAAAGAAAAACATAGCAATCGTTTGAACCGCGTGAGAGTGTATTTGAATTGTTCAGGCGAAAATTATACCAGTTCCAAATTCCCAAAGCTACAGCTTGTGTCGGCTTAAATTTTTGTTTTTAAGTTTTTATTTTGAAAAATTGTCAATATTTCTGTTTAAATCAAACTCAAAATGCCCGGTAAGAAGCGACTATCGGTCAAGAAAACGATTGTATCGGATGAAAAGGATGCCGCTGTCCCAGTAGAATCGGCATTATCTGCACCAGCCGCAGAGGTCAAGAAGGCTAAGACGAAGTCCAAAACTAAAACCAAAACCAAGAAACTGTCAAAATAATTGTGGGCAAGCCAGATTGTAACGGGATTTTAAATTCAACAAAAATAATTATGCATAATTTGGGCCATTTAAATGACAACCGAACTGGGAAATAAAGCGATGGAAAAAAAACGAAAGCATAACCGTTTCGCTCTCACTAACTCTGTCCACTGTAATAACATAACCAGGGGGTGGTAAATTGTCCCAGGGGTTGAGATGAGTTACGCTTTGTCTATCGACATGACTTAACGACATATGAATCATAACGGTAACGTCGGTTACGTCATTAAACAGGTGGTTTTAATTACACAAATTGTCGAATTGCAAGAGATTTAATAGTTCGACCCACTTACATATTGAAATCTTATGTACTATTTATAGTACTGAAAGTTCAAGTTAATTGTTAGGGAAATTTAACAGCTGCTTGTTAATTTTTAATTTAAATTGACACAAATTTGTGTGCACTTATTTACAGTAGCATTGTTTACTGTGGGAAAACGATAAAGAATTGCTGTGTGTCGAAGGGCGTGTTGCAAGAATTATGTTTACTTTCGATTGCATAAGTGCTATAGTTAATATTTGTTTATTTGTAATAAAACGCACATCACAAAAATCACTGATCCCAAATTGAAGGCCTTTTATTAACAAGTGAAACGTTTTTTCACAAATGTATTTCATTTCATATTTATTTTTGTATTGATTTCAAATCTCACTTTAATCGGTTTCAGTTATATCAAAGTATCCATGTGCGATAAACTTAAATTCCGACTGCAATGCGCGACATTAAAAACAAAACTGAACTCCTAAAGCCAATTGCATTTTGTCGTCGTCTCGTTTAGCAGTTAGGAAATGCTCGTCTCTTGCAAAAGGCAAAAAACAACAGAAACCAAAATAACAACAATAAAAAAAGCAATGTTTATTATGTGCTTATTTACACATGGACAATTTTACAATTGTTTGAAGTGTAAATTCGTCAAACGAAAAGTCCACACAAAACGAAAAGTAGACGTTATTTGTTTAATTTTCGCACTGCCAGTGATCCATTGAGAGGGAGGTCAAAGTCTGCATACCTGCCTTATATTTCTTTCTTTCTCGCTTTGTTTTAAACTTTCGTACTTTTGTTTTAAATTTTTCGCATTTTGTTTACAAAATTGGCATTCATGTGTTTTAGAGTTGTGTCATATTATTCAGAAAAGGAACAATTGAACGAAAGACACATCAAAACGAATAATACCGGTACTCACTGAACATACCCAACCATTCATTCGTCCACTATGAGTTGAGCGACTGAACTAACTCCTTGAATTGAACCATAAAGTACAACTCTAATGTGTTTGCCGTGGTGCTTGAAACGCTCAATTTGCACTCTTCCTCATTTGCACACTTTATTTGCAGTTGTGATTAGCTACGTTTGCACAGAGTTACGCAGTCAGGAAATGTACTGCAAATATTAACTGACAAACAGTATTAAATAAAACACATTACGGTGGCTGTAGCAAATTAAAAATTCATTATTTTTCATTTAAATATCAGTTACACACTGGCGACACCTGGTGGTAAGCAAGCGCACTACGCTCTAAGTTTTTTGCCTTACACAACACTTAAATAAATACATAATTTGAAAACAACCGGCCAATGTTATCGATTAATAATCGAAATGTACGCAACACAAAGTCCAGTTCTACTATAATTAAATGTGATATCTATATTTAATAAATAAAATCGCTTACAAGCGCCTATGAATATGTATCGAACAGTAGCTAATATTTCAAAGTATTGAACGAACCAATTTGAGAAGACAACATCGATGATTATCGCAGTAAGGAAACCATCGAGAACATCGATAGTTTCACATCACTAGCGCCAAGTGTTCTGTTTTAAAGCAAAAACATAAAAGAAAAACGAAAAGTGTTGTTATATTAATTGAAACAACGTGAACAAAACGCAAATTGCAAAACAGAGAGGGTAATACAGATTAGCCAGGTGCCGGCGGTAGATAAGCAGGGGACGCCAATCAGGTTAGGCTTACACTATTGTTTGTGTTTATTCATGTATGTATGCATACGCATACATACGTGTGTGCGTGTGTGACAGTTGGAATAATAACAAGCCCAACAAAATGCCATTGAATTATTGTAACGGAGCAGCGTTCAATGCGGCCGCTGGCTTTGTGCTGCTGCAGCAGCAGAAGCGGCGATGAATCATAGGTAAGTTATGCGAGTGGCTTACGACCAAAACCGCACACTCAACTTTGTCTCTTTTTCTGTGTGATTGTGTGTGCTGGATTGTGTGTGTGTAGCCCGCAATAATCATAACAACAACAACAATAACAACGGCCGTGCCTTAATATCGAACGTAGAGCAATAAAAAAGCAACAACAACAACAACAACAACAACAGATACAACAAGACGTTGGCAAAATGCCGCTGCTGTCAAAATGCTTCCCTTGTTTCAAATTTAAACGTGAAGAGGTCATTGACAAACTGGATTACAGCAACACGCCACTGCAGGATGCGTTTCCCGAGGTCTGGCAGCACGAGCGCACCCTCGAGGAACTGCACCTGAGTAACGCACGGGTAAGTACGAGTAACTGCTGCATCTAAGATGAATACCAACTACATGTACACTTGGACTTGGCTTGCAGCTGCAAACGCTGCCGCCACAGCTATTCTACTGTCAGGGATTGCGAGTCCTGCAGGTGAACAGCAACAATCTGGAGAGCATACCACAGGCCATAGGCTCACTACGTCAACTGCAGCATTTGGACCTGAACCGCAACCGTAAGTCGATGACATTGCGATTCAGGCTTCTCAGACTTATATGATTCTATTTGCAGTTATCGTCAGTGTGCCGGAAGAGATAAAGGCATGCAAGCATCTAACCCATTTGGATCTTAGCTGCAATAGTCTGCAACGTCTACCGGATGCCATTACTTCGCTCATATCGCTGCAGGAGTTACTGTTGAATGAGACCTATTTGGAATTTCTGCCAGCCAACTTTGGACGTCTGGTGAATCTGCGCATCTTGGAACTGCGCCTCAACAATCTCATCACATTGCCCAAGTCGATGGTGCGCTTGGTCAGCCTGCAGCGACTGGACATTGGCGGTAATGAATTCACCGAGTTGGTAAGCCACTGCACTAATGAATCTCTGGCAAGATACTATACAGCATCTATTTCAGCCTGAGGTCATTGGGGAATTAAAATGCTTGCGGGAGCTGTGGATAGATTTCAATCAGATACGTCGTGTGTCGTCGAACATTGGGAAACTGCGTGAGCTGCAGCATTTCGAGGCGAATGGCAATCTATTGGATACATTGCCCAATGAGCTGAGTAACTGGCGCAATGTCGAGGTGTTGTCCGTGTGTGCCAACAGTCTGGAAGCATTTCCATTTAGCGTGGGCATGCTCAAATCCCTAGTCACCTTCAAGTGCGAATCGAATGGCCTCACCGAGCTGCCAGACAGCATAAGCTATCTGGAGCAGCTGGAGGAGCTGGTGCTAAGTCACAACAAGCTAATGCGTCTGCCCAACACTATTGGTTCGCTGGTAAAGCTACGCTTTCTCTTCGCCGACGACAATCAGCTGCGTCAGCTGCCCGATGAGATCTGCAGCTGCAGCCAACTGAGCGTGCTAAGTGTGGCCAACAATCAGCTCTCCGCGCTGCCCCAAAATATCGGACATCTGGGGAAGTTACGAGTGCTAAACGTGGTGAATAACTACATCAATGCGCTGCCCGTTTCCATGCTGAGTCTGATCAATCTGACGTCGCTCTGGCTCAGCGACAATCAGTCACAGCCACTAGTGCCGCTACAGTACTTGGACGCCAGTAGCAAGACACAGTTGACATGTTTCATGCTGCCGCAGGTGACATTCAAGATGCAGGCACAACAGCAGCAGCAGCAGCTGCAGGATCAGTACGAGTTTGTCTATGCCAATCATCAGCAACAACAGCAGCAACCCCAACAGCCGTCGAGTCCCACGCGTCGCATTTGTTTTGCCGAAGAGGCCACCATTCTGAGCAGCGCCGCACCGCAGCCCGCACCTAGCTACCCAGTCAGTTATGCTAGCCCACAACAGCAGCAGTTGCCCGCTGGCAGTTCGGTGCGTTTAATGCGTTCACCCACACCCTATCCCAAGGAGCTGCGTCAAATGGCCAAGTACATGAGGCAGGCACAAGCAGCGAATGCTGCCGCGGCAGCTGCATCAGCAACGGCATCGCCAACGTCGAGCGAAGTGCGTGAAGCGCGTGTTGTGGTGCCCAATGGCCAGGTGCTGGCCTTGCCACACTGTGATAGCAATCAGGATGCTGTGGATCATGCCACAGCAAGTGCAATATACGGCGTGTATCAGCAGCAGCAACCGCAAGAATACTACGGCCTGCCACTGGTCAACTACGAAGCGCACTACCAGCAGCTCTATGTGGATGCCAACACGATGCAGTTGCCCACCACACACTTGTCCAACACCACGGAGCAAAGTTACGAGCTGCAGCCGTTGCAAGCGCCGCCGCCGCGCATGGAACCGCCTCCCTATCACATAGCACGTGTGTATACAAAGAAAACGCCAGAGGATCTAACGCTGTACGAGTCCATGAGACAACGCAAGCAGCAGCAACTGGAACAGCAGCAACTGGAACAGCAGCTAATGCAGGCAGCGGCGCAACCAATGTATGAGCAGAGCCACAGCTATCAGGATGCGCTAAATAGTAACTTTAAGACCACGGCGATTGACACACACACAGAGCAGTTAGACTATCAGAACAATATCAATACGGAAGAGCTGGAGTTGGAGCTGCAGCAGACACAGCAACGGCAACAACGGCTACAGCTAACGGCTGAGCTGGAGCAGCAGCAGCAGGAGACGCCAATGGATATGGAAATGGATGATACACTCTCACAAGTATCCATGAACTCCACGGCAACTAATAACACATCCAGGGCGGGCAATGGCAAAAAGTCAACGTGGATCTTTGGGGTGCACAAGAATCCCACTGTGAAACAGGTGACGCTCAAATGGGAGCATAATATAGGCTTTGACGTGGCCGAACTGCTTAACCAGGTGCGTACACTGTGAGCATATTTTATTATAGTTGCAATGCTAATTGGATTCATCTCTAGCAGGTGGGCATCTTTGTGAGTGCCATTACGCCCAATTCGAGTGCCGCAAAACTGCTGAGCGTGAACGATAAACTGCTGGAAATCGATGGTTACGACCTGACCAATGCCAATCTGAGCGATGCCAAACGTGTGCTGCTTAACTGCGGCACAGTTATAAATATAATGCTGTCGCGAAAGTGATGTTAGCATAAACCAAGCACCCTCAATTCCCGCTCCCAATCCAATGCCACAGCACTCCGTACCGAGACCGAAGACTTTTGCGCATTTTTTTCGAAAGCAATTTAAATGTTACATTAATATAAATCAAGTCTATCCATAAGCAAGCCATAGAAGTCCATATTGCACTGGTGCCTCGAGAGAAAAACCATATACATATATCAAATTAGCAGCTTCCATTCTCATAAGAGCAGTTTAGATGCCGTATTTCTAAATTGCATATTGTATTCTATTTAATAACGCATAACACACATTCTTTCCACGATACGAACTAAAAGTATTCAAAGTATTCGAGCTGTATTTAGTTGTGAGCAGTGAAATAATATTGTTACTTGAACTTGACTGTATAAATAGTATATTAGGCCCTGTTTTCGTAGTTATTTTATAAGCAATAATTATATGGTTTCAGTGGACCAGTTATCGATTGGTATTCAACTAGCAATATTATCATTTAATAGCAAACCTACATTGTGTATTTATTTGTATCAAATTCAACATATACTTTATTTAATGATTAGTCTTTAGTAGTATGCTCTAATATTTTGGCCACCAGTGTAACTCATGCAACTCATGCAAAAACTAGCTTAAATAAAATAGTGCAATTAGCGTTGATTATACGTACATACAATTACAAGTACCACATATAGACGGCATTTATATAATATACTTATTGTATACACACATTATATACATACATACATATATTTACAACTAACGCCCATATATATTTTACGCCCAGCGTTGTTCAAATTTGTTCCATAACTTGACAAATTATCCATATACATAACTATTTGCTGTTTATTATGTTAGTTGTTATGGTGCAGCAGCAAGATGAAATTCTATATTATATGTTAAGAATCAGAATCCGAATCAGATCAATTGTATTCTACATTCTGTATTATCTATGTATCTACATACTATATCGAACATTACATTACTCATTTATTTATCTTATCGATCGAAAATTGTTAAATTCTCATATTTACTATTGGCGTTGTGAACAGTATTATTGTTTAGCTGTTTAATTCTAAAGTTGAGCATTGCTATATTCTACAATTATTAACTTATACATACATACAGATCTTTCTATTGTAAGGAGCCAAAAAAAACCGATTCGATTGTTTATACGCGCTACAACAAATCATTCAAACACTAAACAACATTTCTTATAACAATAAACACAACATTTCACTTGGAACGCTTTGACTTTTATGATTTTCACAGAGTATAGCAGCTGACATTTATATCCCAGGTAATACTTAGAATCAGTTCAGTTTGAAATACTCGCGGTGTGACTGAATTACATACTGCAGTAGTCTCCTATTCTCAGCCTCTAAGCAGTCGCCAACAAGTTCTCGAATATAATTATTACAATTATAATAATAGTCTAAATCTATTGGTTTTTTTTAAAGGCAGTTGCAATACATTGTACGATATCCAGTTCTCCTCGCTCAACCGTTCTCTTACTCGCACCATTACGGCCTTAGCATTCACTGTGTGTCCACAGATCACCCATCCGGTGGGAAGGCCATTATACGGATGGCAGAAAAACTTATAGCGTCTGGGTCGGCCTCTTTTCTCACTGCAGACTACTCCAAATTGTTCAAATATATCAAAATTAATATTGGGCATGGGTAAGGGTATACGAGTTCCCAGCATAAGATAGCTCAAATGTGCTCTAAAATCCGTTGGAAAATTCTCTCGTTTCCTCATGGATTGTTGGCCTTTTATGGGGTTTTCGTCATCTCGAATGGTTAATACTTTGACTTCAGATGTTAATTTATTGAGAGCTGCAAATATTGAATATCAATTTGAAAAATTCAATGAAAATTATAATGTATTAAAATATGTAATATGTGCTGAATTGGTTGATCTGAATAAGACTCGCTCTCTTTATGATATGAAACAAGGTTTTATCTTCGAAGAGGTAGATTGACTCCTTAAAAATATTCAGA